>WUQG02198755.1:9808-53027 GCA_011317285.2 Androctonus mauritanicus
GATAATTGAACGTGTAAACCGTTTACATAAAACTCCTCCTATTAATTTTATTATCTCCACCCCGTTCTTTCCACCGAACTTTTTTTTTTTTTTTTGCCTGATATCGGTTTGTAAACAGTGTAAGGAATACATAACAAGAGTTATTCGTTGTCTAATTAATTACCGGATTCGGAAACAAACTGGTAAAGATGCCATTTGATCCAGGTTTGCTTTAGTTCCCTGCGGTTTAATTAGATTAACAGAAATAGTATATACAACGTCCAGGTGCGCTCCGTCTTATTTTATGCTAATTATTCTGGTGGTGTCAATTTATCTTGATCGTTCATAATCTTCTCCCGAACTGAATTTGGTATTTATTCTGTGTGACGAAATCCTCCAGGCGGAAAATTTCGCGTGTCCTTAACATCCAGTTGACAGACTATATTATTCCTTATTTATTCTAACATCGCTCCAATGTGTTTATTAAAAATAACGTGGGAAAGGTTGGTAAACTGGGTCCGAGCCAAAAATCTCTGTATACTTTTTAACTGCACCCGTTTTATATTTCGGTAATAATTTCTGTAACAAGTTTTTAATGCGGACACATAATCGAATATATAAACACGGTATAGCTCTCGAGTAAACAAAACAGAAAATAGGAAGAAACTTGCTTACGGGGAATAGGAAAGAGGGGTGGAAAAAAAAAAAGATCAGGTTGCGTGTAAATCGACTAGTAAGTTCTTCAAGTGACTGTCGAATGCCTGGGGTCAAAGGACATTAATTACGAGAAGCTGGGGAAAAACGAGAGTTTCTATGCAAGCAGGGGGGTTCGTCTGTCGACCCGACCTTTACCTTCCTATGTATGTTGACGATTGCTTCCGTTTAGAATCGGAGCAGGAAACGTAGTCGTGAAAAGGCGGGTGGAGGAACTATGTTAGCAGAGATAAGAGTACTGAGTAGCAGAAGCAGCAACACAGGAATGCACTAGTATCTCAGTCACGTCTTTCAAGTATAAACATTCTATGTTACGTTAAATATTATATGGAGCGAAATAAAATGGTTAACATATTTCTAAGCGCGTGTCCAATTTAAAATGGCAGAGATGTGCGTATTTTTTCGGCGTTAATAAAACGTATAATTGATTTTTTTTTTCTCTCTCTCTCTCTCTCCTTCTGTACGAACGAGTTTTAAAATCAATTATAAGAGCGGAGAAAGATGTGGATGAAATATTACTAGAGAGACGAATTTTGCCCAATTTTCTCGCTCTCCATTTATATGTCGACAGGTCATAAAGTGGCATCTCTCAGAAGGCGTTTCCTAAGTTATCTTAGTGGCGAATGTTCAAGGCTCGTTGTAAAGGGGGCGTATTTACGATGGAGTTATCATGTTATCCACGTAAGATATACTTTCTTGTCATTGAGAGATAAGGGATGCGTTGGCAGTTCCCGCGTTCTATTTCGTTGATAGGATGAACTTAGGTAGACCATTTGTATTCAAGACTTGGCATGATTGAGTTCCGAACACGAAACGTGCAAATAAAACAGCCAAAATACAAAAAAAGAAGGAAAATTCCTTATAAATCTAACGAAGTCAGATGGCATTTAAAACGAGACTGGATTCGTTATCTAATCTTATATAATTTTCGTGTTGGTAATAATTTTCCTTTTAATAGCGTAAATAAATAAATAAAAAAAAATCAGAGAGATATCGTAGCGGGAGGCCGAGTTTATCAATTAATAAGGTGAAAGGGTGGACAAACGAAAACTGCAGATAGGAAGTCACTCAAAGTTCGATAAAAAATGGAGCAAATAAAAGATAAAATTGTTTCTGTTATGATTTTTTTCTTGGAGAAATGTTATTGTGTGTAATTTATGCTGCGTTTTAGGTACGATAAACAAACTAGTTTCGGATGAAAACAAGAAGAAGAGGAGGAGGAGGAGGAAGAACGGAGAATTTCCATTTAACAACTGGCTTGTTTTCTTGTAACAGAATTTGAATATTTAACATTAGAAAGAATATTACGACGTCGAGACGTGTAAATTATGCGAGTAAATAAAGTAAATGGACGGTGCAGAATTTAGAAAGTGAATTTTGGGTAAGAGCGATACGGCTGTGGTTGAAAACATTTCCTTCCTTGTATCGTCATGTCTTACAACACAGGGATTTCAAGGGCAATTAGCTCAGATAGAGTACTTGGTGATTTATACGCCCTTTTCCCTCTTCATTCTCATCCCTTTGTAAACTTGACGTTTTCTTATCTCTTCCTGGCGCCACACGAAGTTGCACTTGTACTTTACCAAGCAAAATTCCAGCACACCCCTTGGAAAAAATGCTCCGAAAATTAGTTTAAAATCCAATAGAATAGATTTAAAAAAAATTGCGAATATATTCAGAGAGAAGAAAATAGCATTTTATGCCAATGCAGTCGACGGGTTTAAAAAGTCGAAAATTAAACTATCGATTTTTATATTAAATATAATCCTATTGTTATAATATTTTTCTTTCGCGGAAGTTTTTGAAAGACGTTAAAAATCGGCATTGTTTCCGGATATTTAAACGTGGAAAAATGGAAAATTAGCGCCAGGACGAAGAATGCCAGCTCGTTTATTTAAAAATGATGTTAAGAGGGGGAATGTTAAGAGAGTTACACTTCTTCAATTACGCACGATATATCAAAGTAATAATCGGTTGTTAGATTGACCAGACGCGTTAATCGATTAGTATACACCATCTCGGAATGCTTATATTCCGATTTTTAACGTGTTCGAGAGCGAATCTTTCGGTATAGATCGGCTTATTAAATAAACCAAATTGAAGTTGTTAACCGTCTCTATGGCTTGATCATTATTTATAATTACACCCTTAAGTTGTATTAATCATGATTTAATTGCTTCTCCTCAATTAAAAGTTAAACCCTTGAAGGAGTGTAGGTGTATGGAGATGTGTAGATTAGACAGAGAAGTTTTTAATAACTCGAGAAATATCTATTTTGAACGGAACGAAATCTATCCACGTTCATCCTTTGGCTCATTCCATTCAGCTAGAGGAGAGCTGCCAACTCAGCTGTTTATATATTCGATGCAGGAAGTGAATCTCTGAAGAATGTGGTGACGATGGGTGACATTTACCTCTGAAGAGAGAGAAAGAGAGAGAAAAATGACCTCCAAAACTCGGTAACCTTCAACCTTTGGAAACCATTCTGGGATATCTGCCAAATCCCGCCGACAATTACCTATATGTTATAAAACGTTAAACTTCTCTTTGACATTTTGTCAGCGAAAGGGTAGAACAGTACCCAGTCTAAATATATCATCCTGTTGGGTGACGTGTCCATTTTCGGGACGGCTGGGTCTTTCCCCCTCCCCCATTTGTCTCGTGGCGAAGTTAAGAAACTCTGCCAAATATTGTGGAAGTGAGTCACGCAGTTCGGCAAACATTGCAGACTACTTGGATCAGTTCTTAGGTATGAACTTTTACCACAACAGCAAAACTCGTTATATAAATAACTAGCACAAGGAAGACGCTTTGAACTTTCGTCGACCGAACAATTTTTGCTTGTTTAACAATACACGACATTAATGAATTTTCGCCAATCTCCTCTTCCAATGCCAACTTCTACCAGTCGTCGCGCTTACGTTCGTTTAAAATTAAATATCCATTTTCTAAGCTGTTACCATTTAAAAAAAAAAAAAGAGAAAAAATAGTAACAGTTCGGCACACATTCTTAGACAGTTGATCATATTTTAATCAGCAGCAAATCTGCTTTTAATTATCGCAATAGAAATTACAAAGTTACAAAACGAATTAACAACTTCGAAGATTTTCTCACCAACAGAAGAGAAGGGACCAAAAAAAAAAACAAAAAAACACTCAAAACTGCTCAGTAATTTTTAGAAAAATCGATTTTGTTAAACAGAAACTAAATTGGTTTTTATGATGTTTAATTTGCGTAATATTTTCGTATACGTTTTCGGTTAATTTTTCTTAGGGGAATTATTTCTCCAAGAATATATAGACCCTATTTATACTTATCGAATTTTGGGAAAAATTCGTTAACCAGTTTGGTTACGTAAAAAAGAGGAATCTTACTTAAAGTTTTCCCTATATTCCGAGGGGATGTTTTGTTCTAAATATAGACCAAGTGATATTATAAGATGGGATTAATAGAATTTCTTGATTAGGTATTAGTAACGGAGAAAAAGCAATTACACTAGCGACCGTACGATACGTATAAACGAGCTAAAAATAATCAGAAGGTGACATGAAACAGAAAATTAATCGAACATCTAAATATAAATTGCGTAACTTAGTTACACGATCAGTTTGTGAGATATTTTTTTTTTTTACTTAAATGTATCAATCGATGATTCGGTTGTGTCCAAGGATCATCGATGGAAAGAGGAACTAGAGGACACAAATTGACCATTTCTTTTTATGTTGACTCGGAGAATCACTCACTGTCTTCTAGCAAATATCGAACGTCTAAAGTAGAACGATGATTATCCAAAAAAAAAGATTTTTTTTTCGAAGAGAGAGAGAGAGAGAGAGAGGGAAAAAAAGGCATATTTAGTAATCCACATAGAGGATAAAAAGGAAAAGGAGGAAGAGGAAGATGAGAAGAAAAAACACGTTTAACTTGACAATTTCCGTATTTGGAAAAGATGATGTTAATAAAAAGTTTTTCTAATTTAAAAAATAACCGACTTAAACCCGGTTGTCTCTTTAACAATTAATGTTTTTATGTAAAATCCTTGGAGTATTTTAAAAGCTCGTTAAGTGAACTTAAGACAAATTTTGATTGTTTAAAAAAAGAAGGGGGAGAGAGAGAGAGAGAGAGAGAGAGAAAGAAAGAGAGAAAAAAAAGAGAGCTAAAGAGAGAGAGAAAGGAAAATAATAAAAATAAAAAACACGCTTTCGTCCACCTGTGACTGATTGTTAAGCAACTTTCCGAAACATCATAATTTTTATATATAATTATTTATTATTATTATTTTTATTTTTTTTACTAAATTATAACCTTTGTTAATAACCCATTATGTCGTAAAGAATTGTTGATTTATAATGTATTGAGAAAGCGAAATTAATAACTGTTATGCAACCGTTGTTTCTTTGGATTTTGTTCGAGATTTTTGAAACTTCAGAATCCAAACAGTCATGGAAAAAAAAAAACGGTCTACTTCCTGTTCATATCCTCTATTTTTGATTAAAATAATTTCATAAAATTATCAAACAGTTCAACCCCTTCTCTGTATCGCTTCCATTAGATACTCAAAATTTTGAACGTCCACCATTTTTAAATGGCTGAAATCGAAAGATGAGGTCGAATGTGCCCACAGAATTACATGAAAATCTATTAATTAGTTGAAAAATATATATCGTTAAAGTTAGTTAGACATTTCTGGAGCCATAAATCTCAAAAAAATGCGTAACTAACTTTAACGACGTAACTATCAGCAAACTGTCAACCGTTCGCAGAACGGAAATTCTTTAACAGTACACGACATCAACTCTTTTGACGTGGATTTATATATTGAATTATGAATTCAAACTACATAAAAAAATTGCTATAATAAAAAAACTAATCACGTGGATGCAGTTCTGAACCTTGGATAAGAATTATAGTAATGTAGTGGACCTTAATCAGACTTCCTGACACGCGTCCAATAACAGCTAAGTAATAAAAGTAAACTACAGTATTACATTCTAACGGATGGCATTGGTAGCCAGTGGACTTTGGTCAGTGTTTTTGAACAGGTTCCCCCTAATATCTTGTTATAAAGACGACCTTGCGCGAGTAAAGGAATGAGGTGAAGGACGACCCTGAAAATGTCACCGTAAATAACACCGCAATGCATTACGGGACATCAACAAAACTCGAACATGTGACATCATCGAGTGAAATCTCTCGACGTGATCATTTATATTTTATTCCGAAAACTGGCTTTCCCCTTCCTTTACTTATGTAAATATAAACTTATCACGTAAAGAAAGGTAGAATTACAACGCTACCAATGTCTTTCCTGGTTAATAAAAATTTTAAATGGCGAATTATACGCTTTTTTAAACTAATTAATAGCTCGATTATTACTGGCGAATGCGTTAAAATTTTGGTAACTGTATATATATATCAACGAATGGAGAGAGAGAGAGAGATACATTGAAGAGGGGAATAAAATGGCGTAAAAAGTCGACCGGTCTGGTAAGTGTCATTTCCTGGACTTTTTCTTCATCGCTTCCGTTCTGAGACAGATCACTAGAATGCTGAATCTTTCTTTCCGTCATAAAAATGGACTTGGGATGAAGAAGAAGATTTCAACTTATACGCTACATAACTTACGTTTTGTTTGCTGCTTTATTTTATACCAGCTTTTAAAACGAAAAGAACAAAAAAATGTGTCTACACGTTTGCAAATTCGGTTAGCGGCGGCGTTAATTTTTTCTACGAATACGAGAAGAAAAAATAAAAAAAAAATAAAAAGGAAAATATGATTGGACCAATCGCCAGTCGAATTATTCGTGTTATCATTTCCGGTTTCGTAATCCATAACACGATTCGATAATTCGAAACGACGTTGATATCGGGTTGGAGCCGACAGAAAGGAAAAAAACGGAAGTAATACCAGCAAAAAAAATGGCCGAACAGTCAAACCGACAGTTTGGACACAGTCACGTGACCAGGCGCGTGTGAACACTTGCCAAGGTTACATCTATCATGGCTACCGACTATTAAACGGTTGCTTCCTCCTTCCCTTCCCCGAACTACATGTGATGGCGACATTAGATCTGCTTCATTGGCATTCGCTCCACGATCGACTCTACATCGACAACACGTTGCAATTACACTTGTAAGACATGTGATAGTGACAAAGAAAAACCTATATAGGCTCCGACCAGTCTACAAACCTGAAATTTCCCCCGCTTTTTCCCCAATTCTCAAAGACCTCACCTCTTATTATTCCACTCCGTCTCTTCCTAAGAAAACCCTCGAAACGTGTTTTGTACGTTTCTAGTTATTTACCAGAAGACATTTTTCTAAGACAGACAGAACTTGACTCCCGGTTTGCATTAAATCACTCAAATTCACTAGTTTAAGAGACAGTGAGAAACTTCGCAACAAAAATTTCGATTGAAAGGAAAACAGTCATTACGTCAGTACTTCTCTAGCGATCGAGAGAAAAATCTACATTAACGCTACGCCATGATGGCAGAGGATGCAAAATACCAAAATATTTTTTGTCGTTACGACTTTTCTTAATGTTTACAGCGCTGTTAGATATTCGCTGCAGAGTGTTTTATTTTCTTATACTCTCCAATTTCTCCATTTTGGACTTTAGAACTCGATAAACATCTCGAGAAATTCCGCATCGGACAACTATCTAAAATTTCGTTAAAATCTCCCCAAAAATAAATTAGTAAAGGGAATTTAATAGGAAAATATTACAAATCTCATACAAAATTTTCGCCTTTAATTAATATTCTAGCATACATTTTTCTCTCGTTAATAACCACTTATCAGAAAACAATAGCCGGCATTGCATGCAACTAAATTTTTGAAACTCATCGTGATTTATGCAATTCCGTAAATATCTGGTATATAAATAAGGCAAACAGAAAAACCCCTCACTCATTTATTAACCCATTAATGCTGAAAAAACAAAAATTTCCATTGATTCTTTCGACATAGTGTCAACTACGAAGCGCCTCGATCCAGTCGCATTTAAAAAAAAATGTTTTTATCGCGCGTAGACTCGAAGTTAAAACTCGAAAGGCAAGCCGAGAAAGAAAACTTCACCTACAACACGTTTTCTCTATTATTTTGAACTCTGAGCCCGGCGGGAGAAGAACTTCCTCGAAGTAACTAAAACCGTGCGTCAAAATCGGATTCCGTTTTGTAACTTTTATATTAATTTCGCTAGTTTCTTCTCGATTTATTATTTTAAAATATTTAAGAATTGGGATATTAAATCTGCTTATAAAACGTCTGCATAAATATATATATAAATATAGACTTTGATCATCGGGATATGCTGATTTGACATCAGTTCAATGTCTACGTAACTAAAATGCGATTCACACACACATATAACTTAGACCTAGTCCACATATACGTATACAAGAGAATGAGATATTACTCTGGTGAACTGGTTTCTTTTAATGTATTAAAATTGCAAATTTACTACTATAATTTATTTATTTTTCTTTTTTTTTTGCTTAAATTTCTCGTTTTGCATGCTTACTGTTTACTAAGATAGTAGAAATATTTATTATTAACAACGAAGTATCTTTTATGTGCTAAACAGTAACATATGCGACTTTATAGCGTATTTTAAGAGAGAGTTTTCTACGGTTTTTAACCATTTTTTAATAATTATTAATTAAATTATACGCGTGCTTCGATATCAAAAATGTGTCGGAGGCCAAAATTTATGTTTTGGAAGCGGGATTAACTGTGTAAAAGAAATTTTTACAGTTAAATTTATGGAGACAAAATTTAATTCTTTCAAGGATTAACCTGACGACAAATCACAAGGTTAAAAGTATTTGGGCATATTTTATATAAAGTTAATTAACTGAGCTTATCTGAATAAAATCAATCTGTCTTGTAGTTTCAATAATGGAATTCCGTGAAGATAAGATATCTTATATATTTGTGGACCATTTCTAAAGCTTACATTGTGTGAGTTACTAGATATTATCAGTAAATATCGATGATAAGATGTTCGTCTATCTTCCGTAAACTCAATCATTGGGAAAATAAACCTTTTAAGTTTCGGAAAAAGAGAGGGAAAAAAACAAAAAAAATGCTCTTAACTAGACAAGAAGATAAAAAAAAAATAGTTAAGTGTAATACTTCCTCATTAGATTAACGTCTCAATCAATAGCGAAGTGAGTATGAACTTTTCTCATTATAAGGATGCTTCCAAGTTGACACTTTCGATTCAGGGAGCCGACTAAGAATCCAGATCTTCCTGTTCAGCAGGAAGTTATCATTGTCATTTTTCAGCGAGTTTGCTGCTCTTTTACTTATTGAATAGCAGTTACCAGTCAAAAAAATGCGGTCTGGCAGTTAAATATTCGCATCCGAGTAAAATTTTTGTTTGTTTTCTTTATAAAAAAAAAAAGAAAACGAGCGCTCGGGTTACTCGTACCGAACTTTCGTGCGAGTAATTTTTGGCACTTCTAAGCAGTTCAAGTTCATTCGCATCCCAGTTGCGAGTGGATGCGTACTGTTTCGAGGAGCCAAAACTAATTAAATCTTCGCTGTCACGTGATGAAATCTTCACGTACAGTTCGCGAAACCCGATTAAAATTTTCGAAACGAGAAAAAAAAATGTATTAGGGAATATAAACGGTTAATTTTCTTGTATTCTTACTCTTCAGTACTCGATAAACAGCTACTGTATATGACATTTGATAATCAAGTTGCGAGTGTATATACTTCGGTCGTACATGTTAGTAAGGTAGTGTGTGTGTCGTTCTCATTTCATGCTAATTTGAACACGTAAATTTTACAATAGAAATGAAGGTTGTCTAGTCATTTGGCAGAGATCCAATCCGAAAATCTGAAACTGGCAAAAGAAACGAAAAAAGAAAGAAAAAAAAAAAAACAAGAAAGTATTATCGTTTGTTTCATATGCAATGTTTGAAAACTCACGCAATATAAACATAACGAAACTTCCTTATAAACCGATACACAGATATGTAAATATTTATCGGTAAAAACAACACCCGACTAAACAACTATCCTCTTCTTACACTTTTACTTATTCCTTTAAGTTTACGGAATAGGAATGACGTATAAAGAAGTGAACATGGCCACTGTAAATGGGAATTTATTGCATAGTCGTCTTTTGCAAGGTGTCTACAATTGAACAAATGTGACATGTACCTAATGCATGTTCTAAAACTTACAAAGACCGCAGTTCCTTCAACCGGACACATTAAGTTACGCAACAACGACTTTTCTTGACACGTCGATTGTAGTTTGCAAACAAGCCGAGGAACATGAACGTAGTCTAAGTCAACCATAACGATTCGACTTTAGAACTATCTAATTATTTAATTCTACAACGAGCATAAGCGTTTAAACAAGTCCGTAACAAAGCCGTTGGGTGCGTTACGAAACTAGTGACGTGAACGGATTAAATTACTTTCTCCAACTCGGATTCTTCATTCACTAGGCTGTTGTCGTTTCATTCATACCTTGTAGGAGTGCTAACAGCAGGGCGACGATTGAGTGACCTAAGATACACCATTGAGTCGTCCTTGAACGCTATCGTCCTACATATATAAACAAACCCCCTCCGAAGTCGGGGGCTAAAAATGATTTTCAAACTTTCTACGATAAATAAATGCGTGATAAGCTTTAACCGAGACTTTTGTGACGTGTCTCCGGTATTGGTAAGCATATTTCAAACATGTCAAGAGATCTTTCTAGCTCAACTTTCGAGACGACCACGCCCAAATCTGAAATTTCGTCGTACCACGCCCTTAAACGATGAGCTACAGATCGTCACCCCCTCCTCAGAATTTTTTTTTTTAATTCCATTTTTACTTGAAATACGATAATCTATTCGGGATCGATGCACCGCGCGTAATTGTTTACGAGAACTTTGAATGGATCTCTCGACTCGAGTGGGGAAGTATGCCAACCGAACTTCTGTAAAGAGTAAAATTTCGCAAACCTTCCTCAATTATCCAAAGACAAACTAAAGCAAAACATACAACCCAGTAAAAAAGACCTACGGTTTACTTTTCGGTGTCATTCTTTACTGACAAATAAGGAAAAAGACGGACAGCAACGATGGCTGCGGTGAAAATCAGTAGTCCTTCTTGTAAGACATCATTGCCGTGTCGTTTATTCTTTTTATCGGTAATCCGACTTGGTATCCCGATGATGTCCTGGCTGAACTCTTCCAGACAAGCTGACCAAGCGGATAATATACCACAAAGTGACAAGTGAGCAACCGTTCTTTATGTAAGGCACTTTTAAGTGACTAAAATGGTTGCACTTTATCTCCAACACAAAAGTTTTCGGTTCGAGTAAATTGTACTTTTCTTTCACGTTTAAAAACGAAAAAAAATAAAGTTTTTTTTTTTTAAGTTTCCGAAGTCTTACACTTGATAGAAGTGAAAAAAAAAATCTCGATTTCTACCAGTTTTCTTTAGTGGCAAAGTAAAGAAAAATGTCAAAGAACTGCGGAGGGTTCTAGGGAATAAATCGGGTTTAATATGTATTCCTCTACAAAGTTAGAATATTAAGGAGATAAGTATTCAATTTTCTCCCTGTTCCCAGAGTAATATAGGTCTACACGATCCCACCTGTGACCGTTTGGTTTTTGACCTGCCATCTTTAACTAGTTCAAGTGGCGTGTGGGAAAACCACACCTGTTTATATAACTGCAGGCAGAGAGAGAAAATATATATATATATACACATATATATTTAAAGGGAGACAATAGATGAAAAATCCCCATAAGTGACATTCAAACTAATGGATATTTAAATGGACATTTTGTTATTTAAATCGAAAGTTGTCAAAGGAAAGAGGAAAAAAAAAACGTTGTCATGTTTTTTAATTGGACGTCTCGCCTTTCTGTTTAACATACCCCGCTGGTTTTCCTTTGTTTCTCTTGCGCGCTATAGATGTTTCGCTGCAACTCGGGGATTTATCCCTACTGTTTCCTATTCTCGTCATGTTTTTGGAACCACGTAAACAATGTTTAAAAACGTGGTTAATAGTTTAGCATTTATATACGTATAAGGAATATTTCCTTTTTCCAAATTTGTGTATTCCCGGTTTTTGCCAACCTTCGGAAAAAAAAATATTCCCAATTAATGATAGGAAAATTTTTTCATGCTGGGATCATTCAGCTAAACCGATGTTACGTTACGGACGTTACGTAACGTTCGCCACCTGTACAAGTCCACGTTGTCATGGCAACAAGCGGACGATGACCTTCTCCGACTTTACTTTCGTTACAAAACTTGCATCGACTCCTAAAATTTCCGACTTTTTTAACGCAGTAAAAAAATGGAAAAAAATAATAATTTAATACGGAAAATTGACTGCAGCTACCATTATCACGCATATATATATATATGTATATTTTCCGGATGAAATTCGCGGAAATGCGGTTTTTTCTTTCATATAAAAAAAAAAAGGAATTTAGAGAATCGATGAAAAAATAGTTCTAATCGAGTGATTTATCGAAGTCTATGAATAAAAACTCACGCGTGACGGATGGTATTTCCTTTCCACGCATGGCTCATAATAAATATCATCTGCATACAGATGGCTTTATTACACATCCTTTAATTGCTAGTAAAATTGGTCGTGATTGCTCTCCCTCATAAACTGACATCTATAAGAGCTCCCAATAATTCGTGCACTTTAAAGCTTAACGCGACTCCATCGTTCCTTTCGTGTAAACAATATTATAACAAAACACACGTGATATTGCTGCGGTTTATTAATGTCTTATAGATACGTCGTCCTTTTATCTTCGAAAATAAAAAATAAAGAGAAGTGAACTCGTTTGTGATTGATGGCCGTATCTGTTACGAACGATAGTGAACAATCCAATTGTTAAGATTATCTAACGACAATTAATTTATATAACGATCTATATCTCATTGTGTCTCCAGCACTCCGGATAAGGTCAGTTGAGCTAAGAAAACCTGGCTAGACACGTCGAGATCGAGCTGAATGCAGACTTCAGGTAGTGGTCGTGGACCCTCTAGGCTACATTCTTCCATACGAGATGAAATTTCATCCTTCCTGCCAATAATAACTTAGCGCCTTTCCTTATTTTTCTGTTTAACGGCGTAAAAAATAATAGTATAATCCTTGAGTAATTATCCGTGCGATAATCGACGATAATTCTACATCTATTTTTTTTTTTTTTAATCAGGAAATCATTTATGATATACCTTATCTCGATTGTGTGTATAGGAGGTTTTCTTCTTATCAGCAATTACAGTATCTATGTAGGACTTACAAGCATCTTTAACTTTTCAAGGATGAATATAGTTTTGTAATCGTTGTTGATAAGCAATTTATACACCAAAGTAAATAAAGGAAACCAGAATTGACCACAGAGTTTTGGAGAAGGTACAAAATCGATACTGACGAATGTCGAGCACAAACGAAATTCGATTAGTGCGCCTATTGCTTATATTATACACGTATATGTAACGTATTAGGATCTTAACGAGTGAAATTTCCTGTCCGTTTTACGTTTTTCTAGATATTACGGATTTCTGAACCATCCAAAATTATAAAAATAAAAATAAAAATAATAATAATAATTCACGCGTCACGATCAGAACGAAGTAAGAGCGAAAAGCGAAAGATTTTCTGTCGATACCCGTCCGATCGATAAACAAACTGATTTAATTAACTTTATTAACCCGATATATAATTAATTTTTCTGCATAATTTGCTCGGAAACATCCTATAAAGAGAGTGTGCTAACTTGTTCGTACAAGATGGCCCATTGAAAACGTACACAGTCTATTGTTTTCGTCATTTATTAAGAAGCTAATCAGTCGCAGACACGTAGTCAAAGCGACATATACAGACTTACTGTCGTATAATTAATTCAAACCCATAACATTAACTTAGAATGCCGCACAAACATCGCAGCTTAGCAGGAATCGGTAGTGCGATCCTTAGTTTACTCATAAATGCTACCGGTATAACGATTTCTGTTCGACTAAGATTGTGGTACGGAACTGATCGATTGGAAGACGACCTGGTACTCACTCTAGCAGTAATCGGTACAATATCTATCGAGAAAAATTTCTTTCCAGAACCTAGAACAAGCAATTTTCCGCCAGGTATCGGAAGCATCTAAAAACCTCTCGGTGTCTCCTCCTAAATTAAAACGATTCCATCAGAATTAATCTAAATTCCAAATCCTTTTTAAATCTAGAAAAACACATAAGCGCAACTCGATCTCGGTATGATTGATCAGCGTGTAAGTTTTTCTTTCTTTTTTTGTCTCCCGGAGGAATAATTTTCTGGGAATGTGCGGGGTTAAGAGTGATATGACAATTACGCTTTCTGCATCCCATTTGTGTGCCATTAGGAGGACGAAATTCATACTTTGTCATATGTAACCAACAGCTGTGTCTGGACTAAGTAGATTGTTTGCCAAGACGT
This sequence comes from Androctonus mauritanicus, assembly GCA_011317285.2. Lineage (NCBI taxonomy): Eukaryota > Metazoa > Arthropoda > Arachnida > Scorpiones > Buthidae > Androctonus > Androctonus mauritanicus. The sequence continues at coordinate 23,955 of WUQG02198755.1, forward strand.
CTGACGAATTATTTTGGCAGCCAAATTTGCCATTCCTACGAACTTGGAAGGAGGAGGAAAGGAAGGTGAATTCTGTCAGATCATTCGTCCTTGCTCCCAATTTGTACCACTTGGCGCCATCATTTGATTCTATTCTCTGCTAGGCGGCTTCGAATCGGGAAAAGTCGAATTCTTTGTCCCTACTGTCAATCCAAATTCTAGCGAAGATTATTTTCCCTTTTAGACTCTTTAACGAACTTAAATCTCCGGTTTACCATCATTCCGATAAGTGTGCGATCGCCAACCGTAAAAAAACTCTATCTTATACTGTACGTCTTACTTTTATATAACTTATATATTTTTTTCTTTAAACACACCGAATACAGTGATTTAAAAGGTCAGTAAATCCGATAAGGATTTTCGAAACGTTTATCTATTCCTTTTCCTGATCTTTCTAGCGAATTCCACTTTCTTCTCTAGGAAGAAAAAAAAAACAAAATCTTGATATTTGACAAATGTTTAAAGTTTCTTTTTGTTCTATTTTAGTTTTTTTTTTATCTATTATTCAACGAGACCAAACTTCAATTAGACATAATCATATCATTCTGACTCTAAACGAGAGAGTTAACGACGAAACGGATAAGAGTTTATTATATTACGTGTCTCCCGAAGGCAAAAATCAAATTGAATTTTCTTCCGAATGGAAAGTTGAGTAAATATGTTATAAAACTTATAAGCAGCTTTGAATTATGGGATTTATGGAAATATCATCCTTCTATAAATGTTATTGTTATTATTATTATTATTATTTCAGGAGATTTTTGAAAACAATGGTGCAATAACGACTTGTTTCTGATCTAACCTTGAAGGAGATAAGCGTAATGATAATCTTATTGAGAGGGGGGAAAGAAAAACAATGGAGTTAATACTGAAAACAACTCCTAAATTGCACTTTTAATTGGTAAAGAGAGAGAGAAAAAAAGTTTAATCCAAAGTAGTTTTTACCTCCTCGGCATCACTTTTCCTAGAAAGTGGATGGAGGAGATGCTGCGAATCTCTTCGGTAAGTCATTTTTGCAGGACGCATGTTCAGACAAAAACGAGGCTCTGACCTGATTTTGCCCCTCGTGCGGAAATCGGTGACGTTAGTAGGCACGTGAGGATGCCAACGGAAGGTCATTGCCTCGCTTTCGCTTCTACTTCCGCGATTATAGATCGCTGGACTTCTGTATTATCCTCCTCCTAATTCCTAATTCTCCATTTTCGCCCAATGTATTCTAAAAGGAGAGAGGGGGTTAGGTGGAAAAATCGCCATCTGGAATAAATAACAAAAATCCCTCTATTTGAGATTCGGTAAGAGTTTAGCTCACTCCGAGACGAAATTCCATTTATCACAGATATGGAAGATGAAAGTGAAGAAAGTTGGATGTCAACTGTCTTCGGTCGGAATTCAATAGAGTGACTCTGTCGCCATATTAAATGATGGATGACCTAACGTCCTTCGAACGACCAACCAACAATACGCTCTTAACCTATTCAAATCAAAGAAACTGTTTAAATCTACAAAAGAATAATTGAAGCGGATGTTTTTAAATCTGGTATTTTTATCCTTATTAATCTTTCAGAAATGCATTGATACTCTTATGACCCCGTGTATCGGTGATGGCGAAACGATTCGACCCGGTCCTATCAGGACCCCAAGGCTATCTTCTCTTCAGTAATGACTTGTCATTGCCCAAGTACAAAGTCGAAGGTGTGAGCAAATCCTTCAAAAGGTGGAAATAATCCTTTAACAATGCATAAGATAAGACTAGATACCGCTACTCGTTCTATCAGTTTTGATGAGTCGTAAGCCACCGATACAACCAGAAGACGTTCTCAATGAGAATTGATGATATGTATGTAGTCTATAGTGTAGAAGCCAGGCAAAGGCGGGATCCTGAGGCAGAATGACCTTGAGTCCCACGGCCTTGTCTTTCCGTCCTGCAACCGGTTTCAGAAATGGAATTGGTTGGAGATGAAAGCGATGATGACGCAAGCGGGACCAAGTTCAGTTGCTATTTCCGTCAACTCGCTATACACTTCAGTACTAGAAGGGTAATTTTCTAACTCTGCCACAACCCGAACTCCCCCGCTTCTAAAAATAAAAGAAGAAAATATTCTGTGCAAATTTTAGTTCCGGTACATTAAACTTGTACGCTATAAAATAAAAATCAAAAATAAAAAAAGTCAACTTTTCTCAGAACTCTATACTCTCTTTACGGTTAGTTTGGGATCGATTTCGGTGAGGATGCGTGCCCAACTTTATGTTTAATGTTCCCATCCGACTCGATCGGAATAGCTTTCGAACGTCAACGACACCGACTCCAGTAGAACCTAATGCGGAGAACCGGATGTCTTTTTTTTTTTTTTTCTGTTTCGATTCTCGCCGAGTTTCGAATCCTCGCTGATCGATATCGCGCGCTCTTTTTTTAACGCCAGGTGTCACCACTCAGCAAACATCATTGACTAATCCAGGTGGCGTCATTCGTCGTAATCGATGGGACGACAGCTGTTAAGGGGGCCAAATCCGTGACGTCATGTAAAGATCCAATCCAGAACGATTATGGTAATTGTTTCGTCTCACATGGCATCCGAAACAGAACCGCCATTCTAACTACGAGGTATTATATACAGTACACGCTTATAAATATATACGTATATATATATTTTTTCACGTCCGGAGGAGGAATGCGGAGTTTTTGTGCGGCTTCCTTTAAAGTAAACTCGCTGAACGGGTTATCTCTTAAGCATGAAGGAAAAAAAAAAAAAAAGCAAAGCAGCCAACGTCAGCAATGCCCCAAGGTACCAATCCCTTTAAGGGAATAAGGTAGTAAGCACGCGGAGATCACACGCTTGGGGACATTCCATCTTTTACATCGGATATCAGGTCATTTTAATAATCGTTCAGACACGTGTTTCGGAATACAGATTTACAAACGGCGTTATGCTAGTACATAACCTATTTAGCACTTTCCATGTCACCGATTCGGAATAGGACACCCTAAAACCATATAAATACCGTTTCAACAATAGAAAACTGTGATAATAAATATTAAAATTTCCTCCTAATATCGTTCTAGGATACGGTAATGCATTTCGAAACGTTTTTCCTCCACAAAATAAAAAAAAAATCCTCGATTAAATATTAATATTCTGGCGACGTGTAGGGCGCTGAAGAAGAAGAAACAGTGTTGCGCACGGTTGCCACAAACTTTATTTGTAAAAATATCGAAATTAAGCGTACTTAAATAAATTTTCCCCCCTCTTTCTCTTTTTTTTTATTCCTCTATATAAAGTGACAGGTAAGCTTTCACCGCTAGCAACCTATAGGCCTTATTAGGTCGAGGCGCATTTGGCCTATCTCCATGGTTATAAAGTACATAATCCACTTCTGTCATACCCAATTCGTTTTTGCTCTTCCTAAAACAAATATTGAGTTTCTGTTTTGTGGCAACATTCCAAAAACTTTAATTTGTTGAGTGCCACTTCTATGGTGAGAAAACAGTTCTCTCTCTTCCCCATTTCATTTTTTTTTTTTTCCTTCCTTCTTTTCTGCTTCTGGATTTTTCCCTTCTAACTTATGGCTAACCTGAGACATATATATATATATATATAAATGAAAAAATATAAATCTGGTACGATTCGATGCAGATTACGCCAGTTAAAAAAAAGTTTTAAAAGACTTTTCGAAGGTTAAACGTCAGAAAAAAATAAAATAAAATAAAAAATTTATTTTTCTCTCTCCTGTTTCGATTTGGTATAGTTAGCGAAAATTGACTCGACCACAACTTAAAGTAGTAGATGTAAGTAAGAGTAAATAAAAAAGAAAGGCATTGATTTCGTTTCGATTGGCGCGAAAATTCTAGTTGCCAAGCGACCATCTCCTTGACTACCGACGAGAACGAGACAAACATACAAACTAGATTCTTTTTTCTTTTTTTTTTTTCTAATGATCTCATTTCTAAAATGCTTTCGTGTGTCTAACCCTAAAATTTTGTCTAGAAATCTCTCGTGTGACTTAATTTTTTTTTTTTTAATATCGGATTTTTATCTTTGGATAAATTGGCTCCTAACGAGTTTTAGAAAAATGATTATCGACTATCGGAAATGGTTACTGCTTCCTCTAAAATTATTACTTCTATTTTTTCTTTCTCTTTTTTTCGATATGCGAAGTTGCGGCCGTGATGAGTAAGAATTGGAAGCAGAGACAATCGACGTTTTCTCCTAATTCAATCGTGATTGGACAGTTGACGTTTCTAAATCGGTTCGAGAGCGCAGATGTTATGTTTACTCCAGTCACGAAAAGACACGTGTTCACACGCTCGCCACACTAAGACACAGCTGTTTCGTCGTCGTGCATCCCCTTAAAATTTATTTAGGTTACAATGCCTTTGTGATTTTTGCCTTTCGATCGGTTTATACTAGTAACATTCTTCTCCTCTTTTTTTTTTTAAAGAGAGTTTTTGGGTACGACTGTTCCTTTTCTGTGAACTGTTTCAGGGTCAGAGCGTTCCTGCAGGGGTTGATCGACTGGGGATTAAACCGGAAGTAAGCAGGGCGTTTCCCTCTCTTAAACGTTACTCTTTTGAAGAGTGACCACGAGTTCCGCCAGCCGGTCGGGTTTACATATTAGGCTATATATATATATACATTATCAAGTTCGGGTTAGCTGCTATCTCTCTGATAGATCACCTGCCTTCAAGAATTCCTGATCCTAGTCAAATACACCTGTCTTTTGTGTGTTTTAGGACGATTTCCGGCGCTCGCTAACGCGTGACAGCTTTCCGAATTTGGCGATGTCTTCCCATATGGCGTCGCGTATTCGATTTGCATCCTTAGTAATAACGTATCGATCGATACCATGCACCGACTTGTCCCGCCCTAGGTCCAACATGACCTGTTGACCCACATCCGCCAGTCTGGCTGAACCATAAAACCGAATTAAACTCATCTGTCATGAAAGTAGTTCGATTCGATCATGTGCCCCACTTCCTTCGCCGATTACACTCCTACAGCATTTATAAAGGTTGTGTATCTTAATATAAAAAAATGAATAAATAAATATTTACCGAATATTTAAATTAGTAAAACGTCGCGTGTTAAAATTCCGGCAGGTACGATTACGTCACTTCCGGATAGTTTTCCGCACGATTGTAATTTTTTTCCCTCCTCTCTGTCTCTCACTTCTTAGACGCGATAATTGGCTTTTTCTGGTTAAGTATGTTTGACTTAACGCTAGTAATCTGTACTATTACTACTACGGTAATTAGCGAAAGAGGCAAAAATTTCCTCCCTTGACCGTCAAGGTGATTGTTCTCATATTAACATAGAAAAATCGAGATTCATCCAAGTAAAACTTCTCATTGTTTTAATAGATTGTACGGTTTACTCCAGGCTAAAATCTCCTGTTCGTGGTCGAAATAATAATATTTTTTTTTTTTTATTTTTACCAGCACAGGTGGCAAGACACCTGCGTTGTCTCAACGGATCACGTGACGGCTGGGATCTGTAGTAGGAAGAGACAGAGAAAGAGATAGACAGAAATTGCAGATTGTTACTCCACAAATGTCATCGCAGAATTCTCGAAAATCTAAAATTTCGGTCGTTGGAATATATTCTGTTTTGACAAGTTTGACAGTCAACAGCTGTCAAATTAAACTCAATATACAGTATTTCTAACGTTATCTCATTACCGAAATGCTGACTTGGAGTTGATTATTATTAAATTAGTTAAGAATTTACGATTTACAGATAGGAACCCACATAAAACTACTAAAGATTGTTTAAACTAGCAAACTGAGCATTTTCGGAATTAATAACAGATTTTTTCGTTTAAATTGCACATTTTAGAGATGAAGATCGCCACATTCATTCACTTCCTGCTTCTGTAAATGAGTGTAGTTAAAGGTCAGAGTACTACCAGTCTCTTTAGGGGGTGGATATTTTTAGGGTCGATAGGCGACAGAAATCCCCACCGTTCCAAAGTATTGACTGTACAACTTTCCACCGTTCAGATCTTCGAAGAGCAACTCTTTTATTTTAGCAACTAGCGAACAAATAATGTTGTTTTCCGTGTGCGCGCCTTGTTCGAATATGATTTGCGTATCGTCCATTTTGTTTTTCGAAAACAATTAATCAAAAACACGATATTTATAACAAGAACAGGATGTAGTGAAATTTCCGGCCTGTCCCTCCCATTCATTTCGAGACTGCCAACTGCATAAACAAGACGGTTATGGCACAAATAGAAAAAAAGTATCTCTTTTATGGGAACGAAAACACTAATGTGGTTGCCATACTTCTATCTTGCTTTTTATTTTTATTTTTATTTTTACAGCATGCGGATAAATTTTTCTTGGAGATTAGATCGACTAAACACAAAACTCAACCCGGCTATTCTAAAAATACAATCTTTCGTATATATCCAAGAGAAGCGGAACAGGTGGGATAACCCCATTAGCCGTTCACCTCCATTGACAGATAGAATCTTTCGATTATTGAAGAATCTTCGACGTTCAAACTGGTTCTGAAACCTGTGCTTTTTCGAATTTCACATTCCTACTACAAAGACAAAAAAAATAAAAAACTTCTAGACCAGTTTAGTTAGGTCTGTTGAACAAAAGTAGTACTGTATTTAACTGTAATCTGTTTTCTGTAGAGCATAAAACCGCACCAGCTTTTTGTTCGTTTTACCCTTCCTATGGAAACATTTTTGTTCCTAATTTATATTTATAACCGCCTCAGAATTTCGTATCTAACAGAGTAAAAATATGTTAAAGATCTAGAAGAATGCAAAAGAGAAAAATAAGCCAAACAATGTTTTTAAAGTCAGGAAAAAAAAAAATGAAGATAATGGAAAGCTAGAGTTAAGTGGTCATTTTTCATTTAAGGAAAAAAAAAAATATATAAATATATACATATATATATATAACAAAGATTTCTCTCTTAATCTTCTTCTGTAGTTGCAGTATTATAAAAGAAACAGCGTAATATTTACTAGTTGCAATTAGGCCAACATATTTCAGTAGTCCAGCATTAATAAGCATTTTATCTAACATGCGGGCATAGACATTAGCTTGTTAAATTTACAGAAATTTCTTAAACTGTTTTAAAAAACAAACATCACATGTGTACTTTCTCACCCTATTGCAAAATATTCCAGAAAGGATTCAAAAAGATAATGTTTCGTCTTCTTTAACTAGTCGAAAACTATTTTATCGCCTTTAACAAAAGGTACGCAGCAAGTAAAACATTCGACATGACATTAAACGAACGACATTCTCGCTAGAGAGAGATGTGCGTTCTTATTGTGAAAGCGACGTATTTTTAAACAAGCAACAAGGCAGATTCTATTTTAGTATATCTCTCTTCTCCCGTCGCACAGATAGTTTCGAAGCTCGGGTTAAAATGTTTGGAGGAGTTATATACCCAAGTAAATATTAGTTGAGAATTTTTATTAAATATTTTTTTTTTTTATTTTGGGAAAGAAAAATTCCGCAAACAGGAAACTGTAGTTAATGACTTCATATGATGGACTATCAAGCTGACATAACGTATCCAACAACAACCAATTATCGTTCTTGGCAAAGGTATCTTTTTTTCTATACACAGTAATACGGATGAAGGACATTGGTGAAAAGATTCTAGAAGTGGTTATATAGTGGATAAGGGACGCATCGACCAAGGACGTATTTATCTCTACAAAAATAAAATTCAATCAAAAACATTTTTCCCCATTAAGAAACTTTCTACCAAACGCAACTTATACCTCCTATAATAGAGTTCTTTCTATAGTTTCCATGCTTTGACACAAGTATTTTGATTTATTTTTTTTATTAATTCGTTTGTGTGTAATCCTTTTGAAATTCGTACTTTGGGGGTTAGCCTTTCGAATTATGTGAAAGAGAGAGAGAGAGAGAGATTATCATTCGGTTTATCAGACTCTGATGATATGTTTAGTGAACTATAGACTCTGTACAGCGCGATCACAAATTGTGATCTCGAGTTTAGGGGGTGCAAATGGGCGTTAATGAGAGTTAAAACTTTAAAAATTTGACTAGTCATTATTTCTGAAAGCAATTCGTATAATAAAAACCATACGCATTAATTAAAAAACTAGTGGGTTATATTTAGTAGACCACATGTTTTTGTCTCTAGGAATGGTTTACTGAGAACCTAAATGAATATTTTCCCTTCTGTATAATGTCGAAATTATATAAATATATATAATTTTTTGTTATATTTGCCCGAAATTATTAACCGGTTGGACCCGTTTACGCGTATAATTAAAAGCCACTAGGAATTTACTTAAACCTATTAATAAACGTCATTTGTTTGCGAGTTTTACTTTAAATATATATTGCAGCAATCGGTTTTCTTTCTGACCAAAAAGGATGACGTTTGTATGAATCACGTGGACTAGATTGTGACACAAGATCATGTGACCGTTATTAAACAACCGCTGGCAACACGAATGTCCATCTAAACGTCATAATTGCTGCCGATCTGTGACAGAAAGGAACGGCAGTAGAAAAAAAACAATAAAAAGAAAAAAAGAAAACCGCCGATTATCGAAAGAAAAAGTCAGTCTTTGGGAAATTACTTTCTTCTTTCATCTTGATATTTTGGTGGCTCCCACGAAAATTGTCGGAAGACCGGAAACACTCAACATCACTGTTCGTTACGCATCACGCGCCTCTTGAAGATCGGCATCACCGGATGAAGTCCATTTACCATATTCACAATTTTACAATCCAACTACTGTAGCCGAGCCAATTGGTCCTATCGACCTAATTTACAAAGGGAGAGCCAATAGTTTGGTGTGCTGTGCAGTCATGGCGCCTTCTCATCCCGACCGCACCTCTCGCGTGACACTTCAAGAATTCGAATGATGTCCATATTTTTTAAAAAAATATGAGTATCGAGTTTTGAGATCAAGTCTGTTTCGTCAGGCGTGACGTCACTCCAAAACACCGTGACAGACATGCTGAGCCGTACCGACAATCGTTTGACATTTAGTCCTAGCATAAAGTAGGAAAGAAAAAAAAACACGTCTACACTCTTCTGGCATGTTTCCAAAGCTCACCTTTATAACGGAGTGAATACAGGACATCCTTTAGCGTTTTAAAACAAAATTTTCGTAAATACGCGGTCGATAATAATAAGGTGAAGGTTGGCTAATAATTAAAAACCGTGAAAGAGGGAGGGAGATAAACGTGAAATGTTAAAAATTCCGAGTCGGAGTTACGTAAGCGGTGAGTCGTTTCTAACATTTCAGTTTTGTATCTGACTGCGTTAAACACGTATAGATAGGAAGACGTTAAACGAAAAACAAGCCGAAACTGTTATCTCACGCAGCCTTAAAGGTATTATGGAGTAGATGTTGAACATGCGCCCGAGGGATATTACAGGACTGGTAGGGTTGGGTGCAGAATTTCCCAATCTTTCCTGGTTGGCAAAAAACAATGATCATTGATTATCGGCCGAGTAATGGAAATAATCTGTTTGACAACGACGACTCATGGTGACGTGTACTGTCACTATAGGCCTACTTGTCAGTGGCCAAGTTGGAATGCTCGAATGGAAAACTATAGCAGTCTTTGGTAGTACGTATGCGGTTAGAACGGGCACTAAACGAGTTTAAATTGGCGACGGTTTATAAAATACGGCACGGGTAAAGTGGAAAGAATCGGCCACCTGCATTCTCTTGACAGCGAACCACGTGGGCCGTTTGACAACACTTACCTCTTTTAGCTTTCATGGTGAAGATTATGGAAGATCTCCACGCTGAAAGAGTTTCTTCTCGACACAAGGTAGTCCAAAAACAGTTTAAGCCACGTGGTTGACAGTTGGAGCCGGACACAGAAGACACATAAACACAAAGCTCCGTCAGCGCACTGCGTTGTTGCTGGTAGCTCGAACGCTGACTGAACCTTTCGTTGGGCTTCAGAACTGCAATAGCGGACCAGTCCAATACTCATGGAGGGAGACTCGGTACAAAAGAGGGAGACTGTACGCAATACTTGCTCTCGGTCTAATCACTCTCTCCGAGCGTTATGTCGTTCGACCCTTCTAGGACACCAGAGACGCCTAGAGGAGTGATGCAGCACAAATGTGACGTCACAGCATGACAAGAAGAATGTAATATCGCGAAATTGAGGTCGCCAACTTGTCGCGAAGTGTACCTGTCGTACTAAGGTGTAACCTTTATATTGCCAAAACTTAAGAACGATCATCGATTTTTCAGGACTCAATAAATATTTGAAGAACTGTAAAATTTTAACTCGTTCTTCCTTTAACAACAATTATATAGGAGAAGTTTAAGGAAAATATCTATCTTTTATTCAAGGTAAACTGTGAATTCTATATATACGAAAATCCTTGACATATCTTTTTTAAAAATAATTACGATTTATTCACTGTTATGTCAATTATTGTTTTGTCAATGCAAATCAGTAAACAATGAATAGTCTAAGGTCACAATCATAATTAACACCTTTTTCGTTACATTCGTGTAACGTTACACCGTGTTGGAATCTTTACTTGACATTCTTGTTTACTTCCAATGGCTGACGTCTTCTTCCATGATATTCCCTAAGGAGACAACTGTCAAGCTATTCTGCAAAGGCGCAGATACCAATGTTTATCTCTACTTTTTCCTTTATTCCTATCGTTATTATCAGCAATATTTAGTTCATTGCCGACTTTTTAATTAACAACCTTGATGTCTACTCTTTCTTATATCTCATTTTTTCTATATCCTGCCTTTTTTATAGCGAGCAATCAAACTCAACTACGTACCCAATATATCAACTTTCATTTTTTTATACCTTTCCCTTTTGTAAGAAAATCGAGCATAACGTTATCGGTTCTCAAAAAACTTCATGATGAATTATCTCATGTACTGGTGGAATATTTTATGTGAAGATGGAGACAACTTTCCAATGGACACCTAAACTCCACTTGAAAGTTGATTCTATGTCCGTCTTTCGCTTTCTACCATTGAATTAATCTATAGTTCGCTTGTTACTGTAATAGCACCAGAGATGTTACGAGGACAAAGGATAGCAGATATCACGCTTGGATTGCGATTAAGGGCAATAGTTATCGGCCCAATATTAAAACATGAAAATTAAGTAGTTTCTTGTTATAATACATAACAATTAAAGTGATTAAAGTTGCGAATTTATTTATTTCTTATTCGGCCTCCAAGATACGTGATACTTGTTGGATAAGAGGATATTCGCGTTACTCAACTATACTCGTAGTTAAGTAACACGATATTGAGCGGGACTTCTCTTTTATTCCGTTCCATTGTCATTTAGAGAATGGACACGTTCGAATTTCAGAGACAAGTAACGTCAGATTATCAAAGCATGGCGACTAGATGCGGTCAATTAATTCCAAAAGACCATTTGAATGGAAATAGATGATCGACGCCTCCGTTCACTCGACAAAGAGGAGGTGTACCAGCGAGGGAGGTTTTAAGTTGAATTGTTTTATTACATTTTTACAGACGTAGGAGGTTATTTTGCATAGGAAACGAACGAAAAGGCCGGATTGAAGAATGAATGCAACCAGAGACATGCAATTTTAGACGTGTACCTCCACCAGCGAACGAGGTTTGAATTTCTCTTTGCTGCTTGGAAGACTTCCTTTTCCATTCGGTCGTTGACATGTCTCCTGCATTTCCGATTCCTGAGGAAGATTCCTTTTGTTTCCGTTGTCAAAGCTCGACCTCTTTCTTTTTCTCACCGTGGTGTATAATACGGTATTTTCCAAAGAATCGCAGCGGCGTTAGAAGAAAGAAAAAATTTATATATATATATATATATATAAAAAGATACTTCACACGTTTTTTAATAAGTCAATCGGGCCGAAGAGAAATGTGTGAACGAGTTTGATTTAAGGAGGCTTGGAAATTGAAAGGGTAACGATCCGGAATCTCCAACTGCTGTTGGCATTATCTCAAATAAATTTGGCAATATTCCTAAAATTTATAGGCATTTTGCTTTAATATATTATCAACTGTTAAACCAATGTAGTTAGTTAGCCTTAAAGGCTATTAAAGCGATGCATTCAATTACCGACCGTAACTAAATTGAACCCTTTTAGAAACGATCTTTTAAATCTTTAATATATCGGTGACATCTAGCAAAGGTTTAATTGGCTACAAGTTCGTAAACTGTCTACGTTCTTCCCATTTTTTTTTCATCCTTTCTCATTTCCTCTTCTTTTCTTTCTCTTGTTTCCCAGTTTAGAAACGCGATTTTAAAAATAAAAAAAAATATATATATATATATAAAAATCAATTCGGAATGTGTGCCCACTGATACTTTTATCCTCCAACATTGTTTTAGTTGGTGGAAAAGTAAAGATCATCAGACTGTTGTCGAAACGGAGCGTATCAAGCGATAGCCGAATGGTATGTCCCCTGACAGTTAGAAAAAGAAAAAGAAAACAGTTATCGTACATGAGCAGCACCCAATGATAAACCTTTCTGTAACATTTTCCGACGAAATACGTTCTACCATAGCACATAAGTGGGGGAGAAGAAGAAGAAGAAAAAAAAAAATACAAAAACAAATTTTCTTGTTTGTTTTTTTTTTTTTTTTCTTCTTCCAACAACACCATCCCACAACAAGTTACAAAATTTGTGAACTTTTCTTATTAAAACCGTATTTAGTCATTGTTTAACTTGACCGATTGACTCAACTCCACAAACGTTTCGACTGTATCACTTAAAAAAAATTTAACTCTGCTCTGCTATTATCTACACTGACAGTTGCAGTTGTCAACACAGATATGACTAAACAATTAAGGCTGTAGAGAGAGAGGTATTGGCTTAATTTCTAACGTATGTTAAGAGATCCATTCTTTTATCTTACTGATACACTACTACGTGACTAATAAGTAAATTTATCACTCACTCTCTTTGATTAATCTATAGATTCGCTTAATTAAATCCTTAGTTACAATTGTAAACACCGTTAACCTTCCAGGCATTTTTGCTTTTAAAAACGTTTTCACGCAATACAAAGAACGAAAGAGAACTTGTTAGAAATAATAACTTTTTCTTGTTTACTTCCAATTTATTTACACTTCCTGAAGAAAATAAATTAGCATTTTTATCAATAGAAAGAAAGGGGAAAAGAAGAAAACATATATACGTATATATATATATTAGAAAAATCTGTTTATCGGCAGCATATTAACCAATTTTGATTTTCTCTGGTATCGCCCGTAGCATCTTTCGTTGCTACAGATGATAACCATTAATTATTTACCGTAATTTGATTGCAATCAACATAACGTTTCCACGCTCGCAAACAAAGACGGACTTCACAAAGCGCACTCTAACTTAACGGTAATGCTAATAATAGCAAAAAATATCGCGTAAATCTGAACCCCTTTTGCCCATTTACCACTTAATTGGGTCACTTAGGAGTTTTGAGGCAGAAACATTTGTAAATTTAATTTATACCATTCCTAAGGGCAATATTCTCTCTCTCTCTCTCTCTCTCTCTGTGTCGATATTCCTCTTCTCCCACTCTGCAAAATTATTAAAGGACCATTTCCTTCGGGGTTTTACCTAACCTCTAAATCATATTATTATTACGTAACAATAATCAAATAGTGATAGGCATATGCTTAATAAATATATTCCACGTCATCAGCATCGTCAGTCTGGCATTTATATATACAATATGCATGTATACAGTACAGTACGTATTAATGGAGTTTAAATAAGGACAAATTTATAAAAATGTTTGTTTAAATCAATAAAGATGGTCAATGCGATAAGTTCCAGTTTTGTTTGAGCATGTGTTAAAAAAACGGAATGAAAATTAAACTGATAAAAATCAAAATAGTTTGATTTTCGCATTTTTTTTTTTTTTTTCGAGTGGTTATGTTTTGGACCTGTTGGACGGGTGTAACAATCTAATTTTAGCCAATAGCGTCGGAACAAGTTGAATTTTATTCCTTTCTTAGTAGGAGACAGCGTAAGGATTGCATTTCTTTCCTGTGTTACACGTTACCTTTCAAAAATCCGTAACAATTTTCGATTGTATGCCATCATTTCAGAAGAAATGCGCATTATGGAAGTTTTACTTATTTATTATTATTGTTATTATTATTATTTTTTTGCTGTTCTAATGTTAGCGGAAACAACTTTAAAGGATAACAAAGAGTTTGTTTAATTAAGAATTAGCCTATAGGGCTTTTGTAATTTTATGTAGATATTTGTCCATCTTCTGAGTGGGTTCGCCGAACAGGTTGATGTCCACGGTATGTTGACCTCTCTCCAGGATTAGTATCGGTTTGGAAGATAAAAAGACCTTCATTCATTTCTTGTAGGTGTAATAATGGATCGGAATATATTGGCAATTAATTTGAACTTTATTTTAATCGTTAAACGTCTTTTTAATTAATTTAGAAAAGTATAATAACCCAAAGTCAGTTTAGAAATCTTTTGCACGCCGAATTATCGTTATTGACCGATCGTATCGTCAAAAATCTGAATTATTTCTTTTTTTTATATATATATATTATTTTATTTTGGATATTCTCGAATTCCCTGGTTGAAAAAAACTGATTTGGCATTCTATAATTATTGGATAAACGTGACATGTCAAAATAATGATGTAAGCAGTAACCAAAAAGTTCTTATCACAAGTGGAATGAAGCAGATGTGTGCATTAATAAAGAACACATCATTCAACCACTGACAAAAATTTACCGTTGGATATGAAGGATGATTTATTCTCGACGCAAGAAAAATGACCTTGAGTAAAAATTTGTTAACATCTGCACTTGGGCATGATATTCTCAAAATTATACGGCGGACAGCGAGACCGACCATCGTACCTTATTAAGGAAACTACCGACGAATAAAAGTGAGTATTTAATTTTTATTATTGTCGAAACGAAGTTTTGAATGTAATATAATAATAATTATATGCATTTCTTTTTTTTTTTTTTCCTGCCGTAACAACTTTCTGTCATGTATTGTTTTATAGCGGAAATAGACCTCTTCCATCTGCACTAATCCTCCGGATATTCGTTAGCACAACTCTGCTATCAAGCAACCTGGTATCACGTGACAACCTTGGCAATGAACTCTGCATCTTCACCGAGCGTGTTTTTTCTTTTTTCTACATATGGGGAATATAGGGTGTGGTATTTCCTCTCTTGCCCCATCTACACCTTCGTAACAGCTTGAAATTAAATGACGTCACGTGTCCTTCATTTACGTAACTTCTCGGATGCTTTCCACAACCCGTTTTTGCTAAGGGTATGCAGAAGTCAGTTAATGAATAGAAATGTGTAGCGAATTAATAAGAATTCTTTCGACATACTTTTTAAAGAAATAAGTTATTTTTAAAATACTTCATAATCCTTCGACATCTTTGCTTCCTGGATGAGCCTTTAAAGAAACTGTTGGAGGAGCTTATAAAAATATCGATTTGAATCTGATATTTTTGCATGCACAGATATTCCATATTTATCGTAAAATTTATGGTAGGTTCAGAAATAAGTAAGTTTTTTTTTTTTTTTTAAATAACACAGTATTATTGGAGTTTTATAATGGTATACTGTAATTTTTATTTGCGTGTCTTTATTGTTTCTTCGATAATCTCGTGATTATCGAAGAAACAATAAAATTGTGCCGCGTACAGTACTTGCTGACCTATAGTTTTCTCGATGGTCACGTGATTCTATAAAGATGTAATTCGAACAAACCATTAAAAGCTCTTTAAAATAGTTTTATCTACAGAGGTGAGCAGTTCCATCCACGTGTGTAGCTAGTGGCTCTAAATACAAACCAGATCCTTTTTAGTTCGAAGAATGACTCCTCGGGTGAAACACACCTTTTACAAGAATCTCTGCGGCGGTGTCTCTTAACAGACATCATGTGGATTAGAGCATATTGTAATTGCCACTAGTGGTCCATAAATAGGCTAACTCCAACGACCGCAAAAACCCTTTTAAGATAAGCAGGAAACGGCATTGTTTTGTGTAAAAAGGTATACATTTGATAACTTCTGAACTCCGGAAAATTTCATAGCAAATAAACAAATTTCGATTTTCATAACAATAAAGCGTTTTAAGACTGTTTTGAGAATTTATGGCACATCGAGCAATGAACGAGTTGTCTGATTCCTTAATTAGAAAAGCGACCAGACGGATGATATCAAAAGGATTATTCTCGACTGTCACAATACGGTTTTGATGTTTTTTTATTATACGTCTTAACGAGACAAAGTTCTGCCGACTAATTATTCGAAAAATTTTCTTATGTGGGTTATGAATGGGCATGACGTGAAATTGTTTTAAATGTATAAATTATTCCATATTAATTAATATAATTAGACTAAATTGATTCTGGAACGAGTCCAATTAATCTTTAATTCTGGCTCCGATACAAATTATATTTATAGTAACATTACTGAAGTGTGTATATATATATACATATATACACACTTATTAGCGTGTAAAATCTTGTTTATTTATGTTCATAAGAACAATTGATAGGAATATCCATGTTAAAAACTGACAGAGCGGTTTTAGAAGTGCATCTCCACATTCGCTTGAAGACAAAATATTATTATGCGTAAAGGTGGCCCTTAATAACATAAAGACAGTTAGGGAGAAGTGGAATATTGAGTTTTGCTCTAATTTCTAGCGTGATAATAAAGAGAAATATTAAGTGGGACCATTTACGAGAAATTTTAATCTTCTGGGTTGGTTGTTGGAAGTTTAAGATCGTCCACCCATTCTCGATTCTTTCATGATTTAGTCTATCGTGACAAAACAAGTTTAACACGCCAACTTCTAGTGTTCTTGTCATGTCGCGCGTGAGAACAATGCCACGCTTAACTCATGAAAGTGACATAGCCAGCTTAAAAGAAATCACCGAAGGAGTAATAAAACAAAAGTTATTTTCCTGGAAAATTCTTCTTTCCTTACTAAAAATGTGATCGTTTCCGTTTCTGATAGATCTACTGCGGAAACTAAAATGATTGGAATTTTTGCAATTTTACAGTTAATGATTGGTTAAAAACTCTTGTTTATGAAAACCTGTACGGCGAAACGCGAATGACAATTGGACTTGTCACATCATGCGCCTGTCAAAGAAAGCTGTTGACAGCCAGCTGGTCACGCAGCTGGGGTCCGTCTCCTTTACATGACCCCTTGACGTCATTTCCGGGATATTAACAACAGGAGAAAAAACAAAACTGTTTTTGTTTTTGCTATATATATATATTTTTTTTAAAATAAAATAACAGTTATATTTGTGTTTTTTTTTCCGTTTTTTTTTCCATTCAAACATAATTTACCATAACGACTTAATTTTAATTATCTCTCTATACTAAAATTAAGAAATTTCATAAGCTGTCATTGCGATGTTTGCGGGATTTTATTTTATTTTTCGCAGCGAGATCAAAACACGGATTAATTATCGACTTAGCAAAATTTAATTCCGATTTATATAAAAAAAAAAAAAATTAAAATAATTCCACATTATTTTAAGAATTAAATCTGTAAAATCGATTGAATAAATCAATTTATTTATTATTATTATTTTTTTATTGAATTATCACGGAATATTTTGAAAAATTTTTATTGTGGCGACAAAGAGATGTAGGCTACAACAAAGCGGCACAAACATTCGGTCACAGATAAATGCAGCATGGAAAACAAAAAAAAAAAAAAAAAAAAACTGATAAAATTACAAGTAAGAAGTTTATAAAGCGGTCTAAAACATAATAAATTATACAAGTTATGAATAAATATATATTTTTTAATTGTCTACACTTAAAGACAAAACTCCATAAAATTAACGTTTAACTCTGGTCTATAATTTTGTTTAAAAAATTGCTTACATCGCATAAAATTAATATAAAACTTTAGTTTAATATATGTATATACATATGGAAACCTCCGAAAAACTCAGCCAAAACAAAATTAAGACATTTTTATGACGTCGAGAAATGTTTCCATTGTAGATGACGTTATCATTATTTTAGCTATTTAAACAAAATAACAAGGAAATGGCAAGTAGGATACAGTAAAAAAAGGTCTCGTTACAAACAGAAATTATTCATTAGATAACCGTTCCTTTGTGAAAGATAAGTTTTCGTTTTTCTAATTGTTGTTTCTTATAATCTTCGAATAAAAACCATTTCTATTCTGTTTCCTTTTTATACGGACAGTATCAGAGAAGCGAAAACAATAAATGTTAACATCATGCTGAAAATTCAAAAATATCGTATCCTGGAAAATACAAAATACGGTAATAAAAATGCAGGAGGCGCTCTACATAAGCAACGTGGAAGAATTGTCAACACAATTAAATATTGTTGTTAACGTCTTCTTTCTCTCTTCCATTGCTTTTAAAATATTTAGATCCTCGAGTTCTTATGCTAATTGTAATATTTGCCAGCGTTTTATTTTTATTTTTTTTTGGCTATTTTTAATTTTGATGAACCACCATGGATGTTTCGGAGTCAGTGAGGACGCACGTACACAGAGAATTCTTAGAATAACACGTTTTCTGCGAGGTTCTTATAACAAAGAACATGACTGATTTGTTACTGCCTGACACATACACATGACAGAATGACATGTGTGTCTCTGGTGGTACCAAAAAAAGCTTCATAGTTTCTATTAATAGAGAACTTAATGTACCTATACAATGCTAAGTTAAAAAAAAAAAAAAAAATGGAGAAAATATAACGGTTTGCGTATATTTACCGTATATGGAAATCTTGTCATCTTGTTTGTTTAACTTGTTTATTTATTCAGTATCGAATAGAATAAAAAAGAGAGGGGGGAAAAGAAGAAGAAGAAGAAGAAGAGAGGATGACATTGTTAACTCGCAGTCTCCACTAGACTGCATTCGATAAGACTTTTCTTCATTTGCACTTCTGGTTTTTGCAAGCCGAGGAACGAAAATCTAATTGCTCGACTTTCTCTCGTCGACTTGGTTGTTTTAAGTGACAAATTGAATTTTATCTTAAGGTAAATTCCTATTAAATCGTATTAAAGTAGCTCGATCCAAACAGGATTTAAGGAAGATCTAATTAGAACGTGTGTACTTTTAAAGGAATCATCATCAGAGTTCGGTGTGGTAAATGTCGCATGGCGCCGGGTTTAAAAAAAAAAAAAGGAAAACGTAAGGAGGAACCCCTTATGAAAAATGGTTTAGTCTTGTTCATCAAAACACCATAAAAGCGGACCTAGTCTAGATAGATGTGATATATTATAGTTTTGGACCTTATTGTCATCGTCGTTTGTCATCGTAGCCAATTACCTCAAACGCAACTTGCTGATAACTGCTACCATATCCTATTTCTGTCTTTAACTGCAATGTAAGACCTACTTTCCTAGAGTATTCTTACCTTATAGAAATAATAATACTTCAGGTCTGTATAATTAACTTTATCGATTCGACGCTTCTGTTAGAAGTCTATAAAAATGTCCAACAGATGGAACTGCTAGCGAATAGCTACCAATTCGAATTTTTTTTTTTTTTATCTCTCTCTCTCTCTCTCTTACCCCCTGGTCATTTATCTTAATAAAAAATAAAAAAATCGTTTAGCAATAGTGTTTAATTAATAAAATTGCCTCGCTTCACTCCAGGTAAAGTTTGCTCAGTAATTAAGAGGCAAAATAATTTCCTGACACCGAAAATTCAGGAAAGAATCCGAATTAAATGTTTACACCTAGACGATAGAACCATCGGCATAATCAAAATGTCAATATTTAAAAACCCTAGACACCTAATCTAAATTTTGCAAACGTTTAGGACAGAAAAGAAAAGTGTTAGAAGAGGTAAATATTATCTATTAAACAGGATAATAAAAGGGCAATTAAAAGTCGCTAATATTTTGTATATTTAAAAACAAAAAACAAAAAAATTTGGATCGAGTTAAAGTAAATAAGACGTTCTTTCAACGGAGGAATATATTCTATCAAAAATTAAAATAAGAGATACGACTGCAGTTCCATCGAAGTAGTTTTAATCCTCTTCGATGAGGAAGATAATGTTTACTTGAGTGATATATTTAGACAGGTTGTCACGAGTTAAGTCGACGAGGACGCATACTTGAATATCTTCAGGTTTACATTGTATTAACCGCCTATGCATATTCACTCTTCTGGCTAGATAGCTTCGAATTTTGAGTAGAATAACTCTCTTCAATCCACACGCATCCAATTTCCTTTAATTTTTTTTTTTTTAATCGTCGACTTTCCTGACTAATTTTAAAAGCGATTTATCGCTCCAAATAAGTAAAACTTAAGCGCCTAACTATAGCACGCAAAAATCGATGTTTGTATAGCTTTTAACTAATATACAGCTTTAAAAAAATAAAAAATGGTAATAAATTACGTAACCCAGATTTTTAGCGTGTACACCACGAAGATATCAAGCGTTGTTGTCTAGGTCAATATAAGTCTACGTATGGTGTCGAATTACGAAAGAGCGTAAAAAAATCGTGGCAGAAAGTTGTAATTTTTATAAAAATTTATCTGACGAGTGATAAATTATTATAAAGAAAAAAAAATCTGATAATTCTCATTAAGGTAAGAGTAATTTAAGAACAAATGGAGCTAACAGAAAGAGAGAGAGAGAGAGAGAGAGAAACCGTCTGTAGGTCTACTCCAATTTCACTCGACAATCTATTGAACTAACTGTGATCAAGTATTTGACAAGAAAGCATGGAAAGTCTGTCTGCAAAGGAGCCAACGAAGCCAATTTAAGCTCTTCTTCTCCTTTTTTGTTCGTGTCTCTTCTGACACTCATAACGCTTGTCACTTCTCGAGACGTTTCGATTGACGGACAATCTGATATCGGATATATATATAAAAATCCTCATTAACTCCGACCCATTCTGCAAAAAAAAAAAAAAAAAAAAATTAAAATTACGAAATTTAATCGATAGATTTAATATTAATATTTATTTTAACCGCTTCACCTTGTCTGACCTTGCTGGCTGATTATCGATTATTAAGTCCAGTAGACAAAATGACGCCAGCGTGTCGTCATTGGTCGGGCCGTGACGTCACGTTTTTTTTTTTTAAATAGAAAACGTCCTCGTCGGACCGACGTCATCACGCACATATATAATGCATTTAAATTTCGGAACGTTACGCACTGTTACGGTAGCATAAATCTAACAGCATTTTTTTTTTATTACCATAGAAGTATTATATTATTCGGTTTGTTTCGTAAGATAACATTGTCCGCTAAAGTAATTCTTTAACAAAATTTATACCGGGTTTTTGTTATATTATTTATTGCTCTTCTTAAAAAAAGACTTAGACCGGAATAAAAACTAAATAAAGTAAGATAAGTTGATCTTAAAGCCAAGAAAGAAAATTGGTTTTATTTAGGTTATACTTTTAAGTGCTGTTTTATTTTCTATATATTTTTATATATAGAAAAAAATTGATATAGCGGTTATAAAATATTCATAAATATCGATTTAAACGGCTTCAAAGAAAGATTAAAAAAGGAAAAAAAAATATCCGATTGAGAAAGGATTAACTAATTATAATCGTCTACAAAACTCGACAGTGAATATTATATTCTACAAATATTCGAGAGGATATAGAATATTTTATCATTTTAAAGTTTATTTATCTAACTATCGATACGTGTTAAAAATAGAGATGGTCTTTAAAAGTGAAGTTGACATTTTTAATTTTTTTTTTTTTTCCTGTTATGTTATTAGATATCGACTCTTGTAGATCGGCGAAAGGCAATCTGAAAGAGAAACCAATCTGTCGCCTGGCCGATTGACAAACACGTCATGTGACAACTGTCACCATGCTTGGCTTCTACGTTTCTAATCCTTCCAAGTACACGCAACCTTTTTCCCTGTGGCCAATCGATGCAAGAATTTTCTTGGAGTGACTTTCTAAAAACCTTTTTTATTTATTTATCTATTTATTTTAACTTGTGTTTAATTTATCGAAGAAGAAGTAAACAACACTGTTTAGCTCGTAAAATAGCTAGCTATGCGTGCCATTTGTTTCCTAGGTAAATAACAAAAACTTAAATATCATCTAAAAATTATGTATAATAATATAAAACTATATACAGTAACCTGATTTACGTTTCGCATTTGTGTCACCTTATAAAGCTGACGTTACAATTTTTTATATTTTATTTTTTTTTTTTGTGCCGGAGTAATTTGCTTTATTATGCATATTATTTTAATACGTTAGTAGGATTATAACGAGGTAACCTGGTTATATTTTATCAATAAAAATGTTTAAAAATTATGCGTAATTTTGTTTTTGTTAATGAGATAACGATTTTATAAGCTTTGCTAGTTTCATAATTTTTATTATAAATTTTCTTTTTTTTTTTTTTTTTTTTGCCCTTCCATTTTTACGAGGAAAAGGGGATTCTAGAAGAAAATGTGTAGGTTTAGACGTCAATCAGTGACGTAAATTCTCTCTCGGCTTTAATACTGATTCAAAAAATACTTTTTATGCCTTTATTAATGAGATTATCAGAGAAAGTTGCAGATGCTCATCATCACTTTCTCTCTGTCTGCAATCTTTAATACAGAATAAGCATTACTAGCCTTCTTCTGTTAGATTTAATACCTCTCTCTCTCTCTCTCCCTTTTTTTTTCTTTCTTTCTTCTCTCATACATTCTTTGCTTCTCTTTCGTTTGGTGTTATCGTCCATTTGCTTTATCTCTAGCTAAAGGCCTACAACTCACCAGCAGCATTAACCAGTTTTCCTCATCATTCTTTCTGTTCAGCTCCAAACACGGAATTCCCCTCAAATTTATTCTCCTAAATATCTTCAGCCTTCATATTTTTAATGTCGTTTTATTACTATGCATTAACTTGACCTTAAAACTATACACATTAATTACATAAATTTGTATAATGAAGTAGATAAGTTTAAAAGCATTAAAATTGATACCGTATTAAAAGATATAACTATATTGTGCTCGAATAAAACGTTTTATAGTGATCGTGAGTAAAGTATATGCGCTGTCACGTGGCTTAAAATGCCATCTCATGCCGTGCGTGAGGATAAAACTGCAGCTGAACATGCGGAGACTTGGATAAAACGTTGGATATACATACTGTATATGTACCTATATAAATTCCGATACTTTATATTATTATTTTTTTTTTTATAACTAGAGATCTTAAAAAAGTTTTCTGTGGACACTTCTGTCACCTGACCTGGATGTTCACAATACTACAATAGGAACGTTTCTCTGTAGCCTAGGTGCAATTGATAGACTTTAACGTCTACATTGATGACAAGAATCTATAGTTGGCTTTTGTGTAAAAACGTGACCGAACCGAAGCAATTGTCATTTGTAAAGCAAAACAGACAGATCCTCAAGAACGACTGAAGTTTGTTCGCTTCTGACTGGTTGAAGAAGAGATCCCTTTTTTCTTCTTCTTCTTCTTCTTTTTTCTTTTTATGAAATGTTCGTATTTTGACAAATTGCTTTTCGTTGGAACAATTCGAAGATTTTTTTTTTACGGAGTTGGTGACTGATTGCAGTTTGGAAACGTGATTTGAACTTCGATACACCTACTGGACAGAAATATCAAACTCTAAAAGAATTAATAGTAATAAAAGCGGAAGGAAAATATTGAATATCTTTCATGTTATTAATGTTAGTCGGGAGTAATTCAATCTCGTATAAAAATAATAATAATTAAAAAAAGAGAGAGAGAGAGAGAGAGAAAAAGAAAGATAAGTTTCTACATTAATATCTTATGTAATTAATTAAGATGCAATCGAATTTTGCGATCTTTCGTCCCTTGTACAAATCAAAATTCCGGAATTATTATGACATTTAGCAGGAAAGGACCCAAACACCTAAAATTCCTGCATACCTTTATTACTTGCTTAAGCATATTCTAGTCATCGTGAAATTGCAATTTAATGTACTAGAATTATGACCTAGGAAATTTCTGTTTTGAAGTTTAAATTTAAACGTTAATTATATTTAGATATCCCACAACATAATTAAAAATACAAGTTAACATTTTTAGAAATAGTAAATGACGTTATAGTCATTTTTTATCGGAGAAAAAACATTTTAAACGAGGAAAATATTTTTCGTATACGACATTTTCGGATATTTTTAACATTTTGAAGGTCGCCATCTTTGTAACTTGATCACGTGGGCACTTGCTTATAAGAAAACGAAGGATTATTTCAAATTTGAACGGTTTTTCCCATACTTTGTTCTATAAATATTTTACAGAAGACCTTACAGGCAAACTACTTGCTGCAAAAATATATTAAAATCCTTACAAATGGCAATAATATCATCTACCTGCGATTGTTTCAGAAATAAAGCGTTTTAATGTCTTTATCACGATCATTTTTGTTTCGAATGGCCGCCATCTTGTAACGGGACGATTTAGAATCCAAAAAAATTAACAGGATATACCTTTGTTAGTAATGAATAATACTATGAAATTTGAATGTTCTGCAATATTTGTTCTCGAGATATATTGATCCTAACAAACTAACAAACAGACGAGCGAAATGAATAACTTACGTGCAGTTAATTTTTTATAAAAATGTATAAAGTCGTACTTCTTATATAACATATAGTCCTACCTAAAATGTGTTTGACACCAACAAATAGGGTCAGAAGAAGTTGAAAAGGAGAAATAAAGTCGCCTGGTCAATGTCCTTCTTAATCTAAATTAGTGACGTTAATATGACGTAAGTTCATTACTTGATAATAGTCTAACTGTCAAATTTAGGTCTATATAAAAATCTATACGCGAATTTTTTTTTCTAAGTTTTGAATATGCAACCGAATCTTAAAATTAAAAAAAAAAAGTACAGAAATGGGAGAACGTTTCATCTTTCTAGCAAGTAACCTGCTTACACTAATGACTGATTTTTATTTATTTATTCTTCCTTTTTCTCGTAATTTAAAACTAAAAACTCTAAACAAATCGTGCAATTTGCAATTTATACTTTAAACCCACACATTAAATAATAAGCGGTTTTGAAATATTCGTTTCTCAACGTTTTAAAATAATATTTAATGATTGGAATTATAAAAAAATAAAAAAAATATGTATTTAAAAATTAATACTTAAATAGGTCAAGACATGATTTCCTTATAATGATAGAAGAAAAAAAAAAAAAATGCAATAATTACACCGTGATTTATGTTGATTTTTAATTATAGAATTGCTGATATTTTTTAAAGAAAAACTGTAAAGTTAGAACAGATTTAATCTCCGGAATTTTAATAATATTCTAGTCGTAAAACCGAGCTTATCGGACGATAAGAAATGTCAAAACTGGAGTTCATAATGCACTCTTTGCTAGTTAAAACCAAATGTTTGCAGTAAAAGTACGAATTTGGACGTGAACCTTAGAACTAATTACAATTCAATTAAGTTTTACTAACTGTCTTCATGATCTATCTACAGTTAAGTTGGAGAAGTAACGATAACTGCCTTACAGACAGAATAGCACTTGGATTATCAATCAAGTTTTCTTACCAGTTCTCACAACCGGACATGTTTGAATTTATCTTCATAATAAACCTATAAGATAGGTATTTATGTAGATCAAACATTGTCTTTTATGGCGTGAAAGAGGAAAAACTGATACGATATATCTAATTTCAGCATGTCAACTTAGTCATCCATAAGAATGACTAAATCCGTGATACATACGAATCGGATTTTTTTGACGTTACTGGTGTACATTTTTTCCGATTCGATTCAGAGAACTCGCCACTTTTAAAAGAGATTTAACTAGTAAAAAAAAAAATTATAGTAATAATAGTCTCATCATTAATAAACATAACTAGATCAGAATAATGGAGAGGCTAGAAACTCAATTTAATATGAATAATTTAACTTGTTTACATTTGGGAAGATAACTGGTATTAATTGTTTGTATAAATTGCCAACTCAAGTTATGATCCTTTATTAAAATATGGCATCCGTTGGGATACGTTCAATTATTAAGATCCCAGATGAGAGAGACGACGCTTAGGTACACTGTATTTAAATTTAGCAACCGTACAACGAATGGTAATAAAAAAAAAAAACGAAAAAATATATAACTTCTATAGGTCGTAGTTGTAGTAGTTGTTAAAGAATGTTTTTGTTATTACCGGTTTCATTAAAAAAAAAAAAAAACTGAAACTACATTCCGGTCCTTCTTGCGATTCCGGTTCCTCATCCCGTTCCTCATTGAATGAGATTTTGCGGATGACAAAAAGTATTTATGGTGTTTGTAGTGGTACGAGGGCAACTAGATCAGAATTAAAGCAAAATATCCATATGGTACTTCAGATTAGTATGATCGTGCGTGTCTGTGGACAGATATTGTACTGTTTATACTGTCTCACTAGTGTCGATAACTCTATTAAGTGGCATTAAATTAATATCGTTGACTTAATGTGGTGAATTATTAAGCATTGTTTATTTAAAACGATTTCAATGCCTTGTATAATTTTGTTCTGGTTAATCTCGGCTTGTTTAAGTGTGTAGAAAGACTATAAAGATTTCGGTGATCAATCGTTCTCCTGTTTAATTGTTCGTGTGATACGTAGAATTTAAACACACTACAAGGATTAAACTTCGTCACTGCAAAATCATTTAAGAGTAATTTGCTTGCAGAACTTTTATAAAATTCTTTGAAAGTTTTTAATGTCGGCATAAATTATAAATTGTCGTTATATATATATAAAAAAAAGCGTAAAATGCGCACTTTTTTAATTACTGGTTAAAGTTCGTCGATTTTTAAAAATCGAATTTTTACGTGTTTTGAAGATAAATTTTCTGATACGAATGAGATATTTTTGGTAGAAAGACGGAAAGGAACAATAGAAGAAACACGGAAGTAGACGCTCGGCACGCCCCCTTGGCGAGTAGAGGAGGAGACGCAGTGCGGTACACGTGACCCACGTGATTCGATTAAAGGATGCCATTGTCGAGGTACGGGCCACCGCCCGATGACCATTTTTTTTAATTCTTTTTTTAATATATATTTTATATAAAAGTTAATCATCTTACATCTGAGCACTGTCGACCGCCTGGAAGACGTTAGGTAATATCCACCGCCATTCTGGCTTAACGGTCACTTATTTCAAATTTCGATATTGCTGCTATAGTAGTCAATCGATTAAACATCGCATCTCGATATGTTCACGTGTCAAATGATGAACTCCAACCCCGGGATTGGAAATATGCCAAAAATTGCCAACACACAAAGCTAAAAACATTCCGAACTTTAATGACAACTGGAGTATTTCGGTGCCGTAACGGTATGCCCAAAAGGAAGAAGCACAAAAATTGTAATTATCAATCTAATCATGCGAGAATAATGGAAAACTATCAATAAGTTGGGATACTCCGAGTTTAACCGAGTATGGACCACCTCATCCATTATCATGTCCATACAACATTAGAGTAACGATTAATGATAGTATGCGATAGAAATTCGCATTAAGGCGGGAATACGACGGTCTTCATTTCATTATGATCGTGCATCGTGTCTAAATGACTGACATATGGATCCAATGCTTGAACTCCTAACATTATCCCTTAACTTGCACTCAACCTAATTAATTGTGCAAACATTTGACATAAAATATTCAAAACCTGTTGGTTTGATTAGTAAAAACGAAAAACGTTTTTATCAATTTTTAAACATCTACAAAAAAAAAAAGAAAAACTATTAAAAGGATAGCAATTTTCAAATGCTAAAAATCAATTTTCGGAAGTAAGAATATAGAAATTCCTTCTATTCTATAGAAACTGCAGAGTGTGGACAATCAAATTACTTGAAAGGGAAAATTGAATTTTGGTATTTGTTCGATACTAAACACAAATTGAAATTTCGATTAAACGTCTTAAATTAAGAGACAAACAAAACCAGAGCTTCCGTAACATCGATGTATCCATTACTGATAATATATGTTTCAGGCATCTGTTTTATTTTTTAACATAAATCACGAGAATATGAGAATGAGTAGCTGTTGTTGTTGTCTTAATGATAAATTTCTTGCGAACTATCTTGAATGTGTGAGCTTAAACAACGTATCCATCTATTACCGACAAATGCTCTTGGATCTTGGATGTCAGCTGCTTTGATATATTCTGCACTCTTAATACTTCTAGATTCTGAAAGATGTTTCGGGCTTTTTATTCTGTATAATGTATTTCTTAATACAAGAGATCTTCGCCGACATCGTCACCGCTTTTTTCTTTTTTTTTTTTTTATCTCGACATAATTCGGAGTTGGCAACTTAACCAAATTTCCTCTTGGGGAGTTAAGATGGGGAAAAAAAAAGTTTATGAAAGTATGAAATACGAAACTGTATCTAAGAATTTATTTATAAAAATTTTGCTTGGTGAGAGATTTTTAAGAATAGTTAAGAAGCTAACATCATCTGGCACCTCCATTTCGGTTGAAGAAGTTGAAAGATGATGATGGAAAGGAAGAGCATGATGGACGCCATTGTTGTTACGACGTCAGCCAGAGAAGAGTGCAATCGTTTTTCAAATCAATAAATAGTGATGCCTGGAGGATATATGGTGTAATATTAATATACCGCTTTTAGGAAATGATCAAAATGAAATATTTGAGGTAAGATGACAAGCCTATGCTAGAACATCCATTTATACTAGAGTAATGTTGCGTTTGAATATTTCGAGATTGATATTGTCTTGCAACCTATACCTGCTGTGCAAACTATGAATAAAGTGGCATAAATAAATAATTTTAATGATTTCCATTTGGTGTAAAAGTTTATTCCTATTTTTTATGCTATCGAAACTTTTTTTTGGTAGCAGTGTTGTCATCTAGACGCATGTTTGGCTTCGCACGTACAGTACAACTCTTATCAGTTTTGTTAGAATATTTTTGTTCGTATTGTATATATTAATTTAATATTATTCAGAAAAATTCAGATGGTTAGAATCAAACCGAACAAGGTCGACGTATCATGTGGTCAGTATTAATGTGAAAAAGTATAAAATTTACCATAAAAAAAAAAAAGAATAC
>WUQG02198756.1:0-21990 GCA_011317285.2 Androctonus mauritanicus
CAATGTAATAAAAAAAAAAAGAACAATAAATTAAATTACATTTTTAATTCATCTAAAATGGCAAAAGCCGAAAGGTGTATTACGATTTAGCATGATTATAAAAATATAGTGTTATGGTTATCTTTTTCTTTTTCATTAATTATTATTTGAAATCCCAACGAAAGTTCATTGGGATTCAATTTTTTGTGGAAGTTATTATTATTAACTATTGTAATCAAAGAATATTACTGAAATAAATATTACACAGTCAAAAATGAAAAATTTTACATTAAGAAAATTATAAGTTGATTTAATTCTATCTAAGCATTTTTTACCAGACTATTTACTAGAAAATATTATAAAGCTAGAAGACAAGAAATATGGTAATGTTCGAATTTATCATCATCTTTGGTATTTTATAGTTAGAATGAAATTTTATTAACTACCAGTAATTTACAATGCATTAGCAATTACAATTAATATAAAATTATTCCATATTTCAGACGAGCATAAAATAGAATTCTATGGAGAAAAATCCGAGCCTTCGACTCCACTTAATAGCAATAAGGAAGCAGATTTTAAAGAGTGACGTATCTATTTTGGGCACTGCTAAACTGGTAGGTAATATTTGTTCTATATTCACAGTACTATACTGCATAATTATTTTTTCAACAATTTTTTTAATAATGCAACATAATTTTTCTACTATATCGGTAGTTTGTGTTAAAACATATTCATTCCAGCAATTTTTATTAAATATTACTTTAGTAGTAACAATATACTTCTTAACTTCCCTGATTCATCCCACATACGGATAACAATGTTGACTGAATGCACAAATTACTAAAAAAATTAGCACATTTACAGAGAATCTTGATCCCAAAGAGTTATATACTTTATTTGTGATATGTTGTACATTAAGAATTTATCATTGGATACATCATCTGTTTTGGAAATGTCATATTTCCAAATTTTCTTCAAGATATCATTAAGCACCGTGAATATCATATAATTCTTCTCGCAAGATTTCATCTTCTAAAGCAGCGTTTCCCAAACTATGTTCCGTGGAAGGTCAATAATTATTCCATAAAAAATTATGAAAATTAATATAGGCCTCATATGATTTTAAATGCTGCTGCCAAGTTGAAACTGGAGTTGCTAGTTTATTTTACTATTTTCATGTATTTTATTTTATATATTTACAATTTGATAATAAATGTTTTGTTTTCTTAACTCTTATACTTACTTGTCTAATTTATTTATTATTAATATCTACCTATACTATAAAATAGCTAAGGTGTTCCGTAAAAATTTCAGGATTTGTGAAGTGTTCCATCATAGAAAAAGTTTGGGAAGCGCTATTCTAAAGACTCGATATGCTTTTTATGACTATTGTATAGAATTTTAACTTTTTTATGAATAATTGAATTTATATTGCTCTATCCATCATATACGAACCCTCATCCATTTATAGAATATATAAATAGAACTGCTTAAATTTTATTTATTCATCTCTAAAAGTAAAATATTGTCCTCGTAACTAAATTTTCTTTACGAACTTTATCACACTAAAATCGAGAATATTCCGTGTTTTTTCTTTGTTTTCAATCTTAATTTGCATTTATTTCTTTTTCTTTTTCATTTTATTAGTAACGTGCTTAGTACACAGACTACAAAAGCATACAACATTATTTCGCGTAATCATTTTATTCTTGAATTTCATATGCACTTCCTTTTTGAAGTCAGTTTATAGCAATGTAAGAAAAACTTGTCTATGTTAAAATCAATAACACTCGGAATATTGCCCTAAATGCTAATAGAAAAATATCGATTTAAAGCGTTGGAAGGTTCCTGTAAATTGGATTGTAAGCTATTTAGAATACCTAACTTTTTCAACTAACAGTTTACACAGAATTGACAATACTTATTTACATTGTTTATTTATCAAAGGTATTAGTAGCTTTATTTGTTGGGAAAAGATTAAAATCTCAATACAAACTTCAAATGTGATGTATTATTGTTTCTTCAGTAATTGAAAAAGACGTTGAATTTTGCATTTCCATTATTATTTGCAAGAAATAAAAATATCAACTTCTATTTATTAAAATTTCATTTATAAAATTGATTTAACCGTGAATAAAACAAAATTTTATACTTTTTTTTTTGGAAAACTTTATATTTTTATAATTTTGAAAGCAAATTATTTGTATTGAAACAGCTTAAACATGATGATGATGATGATGATAATAATAATAATTATTATTATATGGTAATTCGAAGATTTCAGTAAATTTAATAAATTTGAATTAAATCAATATTTTAAATATAAAAATAATATTTATAAATAAATTTATTTACTGTACAGTAATTAAATTGACATTGTATTATGCAGAATTTTTAATTTTCTTTAAAAATTTGTGAATTTTTAATATTTAATAAAAAGATCATAAACGAATCATTTATATAGTCTTTATAAAATTGTTTTGAAAACCTTTTTGAGATATATAATAATAATAATCTATAACAGAGTAATCCAACTTCAAGTTTTAAAACTATCAATATGCTGCAAAAAACCTACTTTATATATATTATATTTATATAAAATATATATATAAAGTTTTTTCCATAACTTATTTTTAATTTACATAGATTATACAGTAATTTAAATCAGAATAAGATATTTATAATACATGCGGAAAATATACAAAATTACACGAACATTTCTCCAACAACTTCTCGGAGTCAGAAATAATCATGAATGTTTCTCGGTCTGCATGATGTCAATCGGATAATGCTGATCTACATATCTACACATATATATATAGTTTTATGCAACTTTCTTACCGAAAGTTATTAACGGTGATGTTAATAATTATAATATTAAGCAATACTGCTACAGATGCTGAGAACGTCAATACCCATAATATTATCGGCCGTAAGATGAACCACAACTTTTTGTGGAAAATTTGAAATATATAAAAACACTAGAAAAATTATCTAAAATAGAAAAAAAAGCTAATTGTACAAGAAGTTTCTCAAGATGAACATAAATTTAATGATAATCCTGAAGTATAAAGAATATTGTCGGATTTTGAATTTTTATTCAATGGAACGAGCTCAGACTCATCTTAAAAAGTCCGGAAGTGTAGCCGGAATTGAATCGGAATCCTTCACATAGCAGGTAAATTCCCAACATGATGTAAATAAATTTTTATTGAAAAATTACTTCACATTTTGATTTATGTTAAAATTATAGATATTATCCTAATACTAATTAACTTATTCATAAAAATTTATTTAGATTTCAATGTTAAATGCGACAGAATACAAGATTATATACAGAAAATCCAGAAAAGTCATCAGTTTCCAAGAAAATTGAACATTCCTAATGATGATAATGAAACTTCGAAAATTCTCCGCTGAATTTGACACAAAAAGCAGTGTTTTATCAGTATTCCTACTATTATTGGCTGAAAGATATACAATATACATAAGGTGTGTGTGTATATATATATATATATATATATATACATACACAAATAAAGGTAAATGTTCAATTAATAAATTTATAAAAATCTTATCTAAAGTTAACTTAAAATAAGATTTTCAAAAATAATTGCAATTTCACTTCACTCTGATGAAAGTTTGTTCTGAAAATTGTATATATATATATATATATATATATATATATATATATATTATTTTTGAAAATCTTATTTGAAGTTAACTTTAGATAAGATTTTTATAAATTAATGAATTGAACATTTAACTTGATTTGACATCACGTTAAATGTCTTTTTAATACTAACACTTCATGATATTTTATAGCATTTATAAAACTGTCTCATTTTTCTTTTACAAATATTTACCGTATTGTATATAACAAGAGTGTTCAACCCATCGATCGCGGAGCGATTTTTGGTCGATCTCTTGTTTATTCCTTCTTACAAATTTAATTAAAACTGAAAACATAATAATTTTTATCATTATTTTGTATTAATTTTTAATTCTCTTTAAGTGTATTGGTATTGTTTATTTATTTTTCGTTAAGATTGTCTAATTAATAAATTTCTTATCATTTGGAAATATACGCATGAAAAGTTTCCAATATTAACTGATATTGCGCAAAAAATTCTGTCGTGTTTCGGATCGACATACCTGTCAGAATCTGCTTTTTCAAATATTAAGGTCATAAAAAATCAAGCAACCAAATTACAAATGATCATTTGGATGATTGTCTGCCATTGGCCACTTCTTCATATCAACCTGACTATGAAAATATTGCCAGCTTCAAACAATGCTAAATTTCACATTAACTTTTTTTTAATCAATCAGCATTTTCTATAACTTATGAGTTTGTAATCAATCTGTTGTTTTTTCTAACTTTGGTTTTCCAAAATAAAGAAATAAATATTTTATTCCAATACATTTGATTTTATTTGTAGTAGTAAAATAATTAAAAGTGATAAATAAATTTTTAAATACACAAATAAAGTTTTAGTTTCTTTAAAGTTTTTAGGGCTAGGAGAGTGGGTCCTCTGAAGTGAGTGAGCGCATTTAACTGCATAGTTGTATGTAATCAAATATCAAGTCTGGGCAAACTACTTGGGTTGGAGCTTGCCTCAATCTGATATTCTATATAAGAGAACAGATCACCGAATAACTTAATATAGAAAAGTATAAAGCTGGCATAACAAAAAAAGTTGAACACCACTGCTATATACTATTGAAAAATTATTTACTTAATTTTTAATTTGTATTTTAATTAATTAACTTTATTATTTAAACTGATAAAATTAATTTATATAACATTTAATAATATTTAAAATAATTTTATTTATTAGTGAAATAATTTATTATATAAATATTGAAACATTTACATGAAAAATTTAAAACGCATTTATCCTAAATTATATTATTAGAGCCAGTGTTAAAAAAAATAACTAAAAAAATTAATTCTATATTATTATATTAAAATTAATTAAAAAGAAAATTTTTAAATAAAATATTAACTTTCATTAAATAATACTGTAAATAATTTTTTTTTTTATTATAGAAAATTTGGGAAAAGTTTAACCACTATAATAAAACTATACTTAACATTGATGGAGCTGAGCCAATTGTAAACTCTAATCGATTCTGCGGATAAATTGATGGACAAATGTCATGATATATCCGGGAGAGAAAAGCTATACGTTGTATGAAATTCCAACACACGATTCCAACAGGAGATGGTTGAAACAAGCAGTTACAAACAATATTGAAAAATTTTAACGATAAAGAGATGTCAATAAAATAAAATTTAGATATGTCTTTCAATTCTAATAATATTGAATAAAAATAAATCAAATATGCGTATAATTCTTACACGCAATAATAGAAAATTTGATGAAAACAATTTTCGATGAATAGTTTTTCATAGGAACGTTTCGTATGGAAAGCTGTTCTTATAGCAATTACCCACGAACAAACGGATATTCGATAGCATTCTTGTGCGCGAGCGCCGCTCTTATGCAGTATATGTGGCGACATAAGTAAGAAAGAGCTAATAAATAACTCTACTGATTACAAACACTGCGAGTAAAATATCAACAACTCGTTTAAGCTGTAGGAAGAAATCTTTCTTGAAGATTAAAAATTTTGTTATTTATCTTGAGGTAGAATTTATCATGATTAGTTTATCATTTTTCTTTCCGCTTTTATTATATACTAATTTTTTTTTTTCCGCTTTTTTTGGTATGAATGAATTTTGTCGTAATTCTAAACGAGACAGTACAAATTTTCATGTTACTATTTTTAATTAATATAACATTGAAAATTATAATGTTATATGATATCTACTTTAACTTAAAATATTATAATTCGTTCATAAAATTTATAACTTTTTAATATATTATAAAATTCTATATTTAATAAATAAAAAATTGATGACGTTAATATTATTAATTTAAATATCTATCGGTTAAATTAAATAATATATTTTTCAAAAATAAAAATTTCGAAAATATTAAACAAGCATTCATAACAATATAAAATGTTGGTAAAAAAGTTCTTACCAGAAACATTAATTCGGAGAGTACGAACTAAACGAGTCGGAAGTTATAATGACGTAGCGGAAATAGTTTTGGACTAGTCCATTTAATCAATAAAGGGTACAAGGAAACAGATTATTTGTAAGTACTGAACTACTTTTTATTTATTCGTGCCAATTCGGAAGTCATGAAGTTAACAACGAATAGAATAATAAAAAAATAAATGAAAAATAAAAACAAAAAAGTTTACAATTGGGGAACCAAATGGTTATCCTTTGGCTATTCAAGAATTTATAATTTATCAATTGAGAAATATTAAGTTTAGACCTTTAAAGAAAGTAGTTCATGACATATACATTATACAATAATCATATTTGTTCCATTATGAAAGAAATACATGGAATGAACATGATAAAATATGAGAGTCGCACTAAAAGATTAGATAATCTTATATGTTGTTTATTTAATGGAAGTTTCGGACGATATAATAAATGGAGTGAGGATATATTTCAACATTAAAATAGCTATCAGGACCTAGAATTTTTCACGAAAACGATTTAAATATAAATATTATGATTGAAAGGACAATTTTAAAAAGAAATGATAACCTCTTAAAGGTAATAAAACTAAAAATAACTATGTTTATGCTATTTATAAGAAAAAAAAAATTGTAGCCATAATTTTAGGTACTGTATATTTTGGCAGGTGTGCCAAAAATACTTATTATGACATTTTACAATTTTTATGGAACATCGATAATCTCGTGCAGAGACAAATAGATCTTTCTAACTTTCCATCAGAAGGGTGCGGTCTATTCAGACACGATTATATTAAAAACATTGCATAAGAAAATACAATATTTTTAAAATAGCATTTAGCGACAAAACATTTCTTAAATTCAAAGGAATGTGTAAATTTTACAGTTTAATAAACATTCATTTATTGCCGATATGATTTCTTCCTATTGAAAATGGCAAAGATTTTCTTCAAACAAAAAAAACAAAAAATTATTATTTAGTTATTTTGTATAACAAAAATAATGGTATCATATTCAAAAGAATGAATTGAACTAAGTAGTATCTTTTTCTTATAAAAAAATTTGTAGACTCATTTCTAACATTTGAATAAAAATCTAATCAAAAATATCTAATATGCAAAAAAAAAAAAAAATAAGCATAAGTACAGTACTAAGAAATTAAGATACAGTATTTGTTAAAATTTAGATGTAATCACTTTGTCTGACGTTACTGCTTTAGTTTTTAAATCGTTACCCAAGTAACCACATCTAAATTTTAACAAGTATCCTAATTTCTAAGTACTATACTTGGCTTATTTTTTACATATTAGATGTTTTTGATTGGATATCATTTTTTGATGAAAACCGTTTCTTTGTGAGAGATATTTTAACAATAATGTCAAATCATAATTAAATATCCTCTTTATTTTTAATCCTACTGAACTGAAATTTTTAAGAAACATTTAAATAAAATAATAAATATAATCCATATATCAAATTTGATCGAAATCAGTTGAACAATTCGATCTGAAGAAGAGTTCAAGATGAAGACTTCTTCAGATCGTGCATTTTTCAGAAAGCCTTAAATAGCATAAATGACATTTATATTCCAGATTTGTTCGGAATTGATTGAACAATGTGTCTCTAGAGATATTTCTAGAGAAGAAAATCATCCTCTTACACCTTTTAATTTTAGCCAAATTGGGCCAAAATTTTCAATGATTTTTAAATGAACTACGTTATTCCTATATTCCAAATCTGGTCAAAAATGCTTAAATAATGTGATTTATAGAGGTATTTGTGGAAAATAGATTCCTGTTCTCCCCCTTTATTTTGACTCAATTGTTCTGAAATTCTCAGGAGACCTTAATTAATCTATCTTATTTAACTAATACCTATATTCTAAATTTCATCGATATCGGTTGAACGATGCGACTTGTAGAGGTGTTTGCGAAGGAGGGGGAGGAGATAAGAGAGAGAGAGAGAGAGAGAGAAAGGAGGAGGAGAAGAAATATGATGCTTTTTTTGCCGGATTTTTGCAATTTTAAACCGCTCTAGTTCTATTATTAATTGGATTTGAAGCTTTAAATTTGACAATTTGCGTCTTGTTGAATACTTTTCTTGAATATAATTATCAGATTAATAATATTTAACTTAGAATTGAAATTTACATCGAACTGAATTTTGATAATATTTAACCGTACCGTAATAACCGTAATAACTCTGATAATAAGAGCCAATCAATGACTACTATACTTAGTTTAGAGTCACTGTCTTTTGATTACTAAATAGTAGTAATACCATATCAATTACATTTTCATTAGAAACTAATTTTTCTGTGACTACTATAAATGCAATTAAGCTTTCAATATTTTGAATATTACCAAATTTTTAATACAAAATTTTTGTAATACATGCATAAAATAAACGAGGTTGCATGCATTCTTGGGCAACATTGATCATTAAGATATATACAATAATTTTTATCAAACTTTGTAAAAAATTATATACGTATGATTTAATGAATACTGTATTATAAATAAATACACAATAGCATTCACATCACTCTTACACAACAGCTGTTATTCTTTGTGAAATTTTAATTATTATTTCTTGTTTTGAATAAATAAAATATGGATTTCACAATGTTAACAAAACAACTTTAGTTTTGCAAAAAAAAAATAATCTCGTTTTAAACAAATTTCAATTTCTATAATAAAGTTCGTGGACTAAAATTACGAGAAAATTTAAAATTTAAGACAATTTATATATTTTAAAAAATCACTAGAAACAATCTGATGCTGATAAAAAGTTGTACAATATAATGAAATGTGATTAATGCTTCCAGAATGAAATCTGTTTATCTTAAACAAGACATTTCGACATCGAAAATAATATGAATCTGGTCAATTTAGCCATATGAATTTACCAGTCTATACGAGCAAAAATGTACTTTATTATTTCGCTAAAACTGTCACATTCAAAAGAATATAATAACTGAAATAAAAATATTATACATACAATATAAAGAGCCGAAACATAATTATTATTTTCAAAATATCAAACTAAAATTTCTCTTGGAAAGAAACGAAGACATTTCTTCAGCATCAAGGAGATATTTATGCTTTCACACTAGATTAGATTTTAGATGCGTTTTTATTTATTCTGCCGTTTGTATATTTTAAACATACAAAAAATATTAAAATACAATTATTATTTACCATAATGACAATAAAATATATATATATATTTTTAATTAAGAGATTAAATGATAATTTAGTGTCTTCAGAAGCATATATTTTACTTTTGATTGAAAATCCTAATACAATAAATCCTCACAGAAAATAAACAGCACTA
The DNA here is from genome assembly GCA_011317285.2 of Androctonus mauritanicus. Taxonomy (NCBI): domain Eukaryota; kingdom Metazoa; phylum Arthropoda; class Arachnida; order Scorpiones; family Buthidae; genus Androctonus; species Androctonus mauritanicus. The sequence continues at coordinate 9,385 of WUQG02198756.1, forward strand.
ATTTTTTCTTGCCATTATAGTAGAAGACTTAGTAAATTACATAATTAAATTTCAATAATCGATGAATAGAAGTGTACAATGGGGTTTTGGGATTCAATCATAGCGTCAAGATTTAACAAATAATTTTCTGAAAAAAATGTGTGAAAATTTTAATTTTTCAGCACTTAAGTCAAAAATTTGGGATACGTGATGTCAATAGGTAATTAATATATGGAGTAATAAAAAAGCCATTAATTCAATGAATATATGATATTCATTACTCATTGAATTAATGATTTTTTTATGATGAAATTCTCAGTTTCTAAGTAATTAAATGATAAGAGTTTTGCTAATACCTATATAAAAGCTTTGCAAATCAGGGATTTGCAAATAGATTTTTCCCCAGTTAATATTCTATAAATATAAGAATTATATAGAACGAACATTTTAATATAATGAAAAAGCGTTTTCTGTAACAAAGAAGAAAGGGAACACAATATTACATACGCAGTGCATTCAAATAAATTTTATATAATATAGAAAAAATACCAAATAAAATGCAATAAAGTACAAAATATAGATTAACATGGTGTTGCAAAATTAGATGAGCAATATAAATCAAATTTATATATGTTAAACATTTATATGGTAAGAGCTATAATCTATTAAAATTCTTCATTCAAGAGCAAGTCTTTCTGCATCACTAAGGTTAATAATATCAAGATTACCAGTAATATACGAGTATTTATTAGTAAAAATTATGATATCACTTTTCTATAAAGTTAGTTCAATTATGCCACCGAATCTTACAAAGGATAAAGCAGTGGTCACTTCAGAGTCGGTGAGCTTTGAAGTGCCACTATATACATTAACCTAAATGTTATCATGGGAAGCAATGAGAAAATTTAAAGTAATGAAACTTTAACTTAAATTTAAAATTTAAGTTAATGTAGCAATATCTGTGATGGAATCAGCCGAATGTTGAATATTATGATTTAGTCGTCCAAATCCTAACATTTTGTGGAAAATCTGAAAATATGGACTCGAATTTTAACATGGATTTTTCAGTCTTGCGTAATTCCATACATCAGTACGATTATATGTTTGCAGATTATGATTATATTGTTTGAAAATGAATATTAAGGCAGTAGAATATAATGCTACGGTTATAATAAAAATATCAATTATTTTGAATACAAAAAATTTGATTTAAAATAACCATTGCTTTAGCTTATGCACAAAAAATATAATCGCAGTCAGTATACTTACTCGAAAATGAGGTTCACAAAGAATAGTTTTCAATTCTTCAATTTCGGGAGCCAAATCTGGAGGACAATCTTGAAGACTCTCCATGATCTAAAAATGTATTCAAATAGAAAAATAAACTTCCGTAATGAATAAGAAAGAGCAAATATAAAAACGTAAACCAGAGTTAAAAACAAGAAATAATTTAACAAAAATTTATTTTTTGGTAAAAATAAAATAGCATACTATCTTATTTTTATGCTTATTTTAAAAACTGTACTGAAATTTGTCAACTTAAAGAGAAAATAACGATTGACGAATCTCTCCCAAGAGCTTCAAGGGGGCATTTTTTCACGTAATAGTGTTGAGAAGTATTATTTTAAAATATCTTTTAATAGGACTTAATGATTTAAAACTAACTCTTTCTAAAGATGGCACTATTTTCATCGAAGTTGTTAAAAAAAAGTTAGTTTCATATTTTTTTATATATAAATACGAAAAATTGTATTAGAAAAAATGTAAAAATTTAAATATCATAGAGCTTTTCTAGTAAAGCATAAACGATTTAATTTGCAAATAATATCCATATGTTATAAAACATTTCTTCAAGTAAGAAAGAAACCGAAATTCCGAATGTTTTTTGTATAATCCTAATCTTAGAATTAAGCGACTTATAATCCTGTGATTATTTTCTTTCATTCATCATGATATAAATCTCTCTTTAAGTGTCATATTATAGATATAAATATTGCTTAAATAAAAATACTCGATAGTCATCAATTTATTTTCACGTTTATTTTAATTGCTAAAAACTTTTATTACAATTACTAATTTATATAATACAGATTATATATATATATTTTAACGTTTAATAAACAGCGAAAATTTTATTTAAATTAATAATGCTCATGCTGTAATTATTTGTGTGTTATTGTCCGAAAAAATACAATTCAGTATTGTAATTCTATAGAAATTTGTTATTGATAGTTATAAAATCGTCTTTATAACTATCAATAAACAATTTAAAATTGTGGAAAAGAAACTGAAATGACTTAGCAAAAACTGTATCATGGATACATACAATGCTAAATGCATTATAAGACAGAATTTCCAAAAGAAAACTTACAAAGAAAATTTTTTTCGTTTTCTTGATGAAAATAAAAAGTTCGAATTGAAAAATTTCTATTTCAAATTGATTTTTAATAAAATTTGAATCCAATAAATTCAAAAATTTAGTTTAAAAAAACAATCATCAAGGAAACTATCTAACTTTTCTAAACGGAAGTAATGTCACATATTTAAACCTTTTTTTGAGATTTGATTAAAAATGGTTAAAGATTTTTTGATTGATATTAATTTTCTATACAGGCTGATAAAATTTCTACATAGGATTTTGAAACACTTTATACATGTATGAATATTAAAAATAATTTTTTTCTAATAATACAGTAATTTTAAAATTATATATCAATAGACAAGTTCATAAGATGATGATGATGATGATGATACAGAATTTCGTGAAACTGAGAGGATTTAAAAACCGAAGAGAGTACCTTACGTCTCATTCACTTTAGTCAAATTACTTTAATAAAATCTTTTCGAGTTTGATTACATGTGAACATCTTATTTCAAGTAAAATGGAAAGGCGTTTTCAAGTTTCAAGTAAGTAGACACTTGTTCTATTTTTTACTTGCTTTGAAAGACAATTTAAATAATGTGAATTGCTACTTGATTTCGGATATTTTCAAATTGACTCGACCTGATGATGTTGAAAAATGTAAACAAGATCGGATCGAGTGGTGGTAATACCAGAAAAATTTTTAAATTAGAAAAATTTTTACAGGATAAACACAAAATATAATTTGTTCCATTAATATAATAATTATTTATTAAAAATATATTTTATATTTGAAATTATTAGATCAATGTAAAAATTCCGTCCTCCAATATTATATATATATTATATACATATATTATATTATTTAAATGGTTTTTCCACTATGGTTTCTGGATTATTATTATTATTATTATTATTATTGATCGATTATAAAGTGATATTTTTATTAAAATAATTATGAACAGAACTATTCTATTGCATCTCAAAGAGATTGTTTTTCACGGCAATTTTTTGGTCTAAAGGGATCCTCTTAAAATTTAATAATCGATAATTCTCGATAATATTTAGAACTAAATGACAACTACATCTTTGTCATTGACAGCAATAAGCAGAGAGAGCATCAAAAACAAAAGCTGGATAGTGATTAAAACAACTTCCGCACGTGTTATTTCAGTTGACATTTTGATATTTACTTGATTCAATGACTTGATCAAATATAAACAGACGATTCGCTTTAAGTTTCTTAGCTTCAAGCAAATTAATTAAAAGTAACTTGACAAATGTGAATAAGGCTTAAATAATGCCATTAGAATAACAGTACTGCCATCTGTGAAATCAAATTCAACGCTTACGTTACATAATTTTTTCCCCCTATTTCCCTTTCAAATATTATTTGAAAGAATTTTTTTAAATTTGAATCCATTTTTATATGTCCGAACAGTTTTCTTACTATATTTTTAGTAGATAAACAGCATGTTATCAATAAAAAGTAATCAAAACAAGGATCGTTGTATAAACAAAAAAAAATAAAATATCGTATTATTAATACATTATTTTGACATTTAATAAGCAATGGATATTTTATACTGAACATTATCGTCCAGAAACACTATAATTATAAATTTATCGATAACAATGTCCGTTTTATAATGATATTTCCTGTTCTCATCGTTGTAGCTAACTGATTTGTTGGTCCAAATCAATCAATCAGGAAAACATTTAGTCAGTTAACAATTATTTATCAAAGATTACTGATAATTAATCATTTTTTTGTTCTTGTTTAATTTTATAATCCATTCTATTAACTTATTTTTCCACGTTTTTATTATTGTCCGTAATGAAGTAACAGAAAGGAAAAACAATTAATTGTAGAGTTTGAACGTAGATTCACATATTATTATTGTTCTATGAACTGAGGTAGCCCATCACTGGCTATAAAATTATATCATAACACGTAAATGAATCATTTTAATGATGATTATTCGAAACTTAGAACATATCTACTATACAATTCAATCTCATACACGATTCACTACGATGCCTTTAGTTAAATGGTACAATTGCACTACCTTAAATATTTTCCTATATAATTATGTAATTTGTCTTCTCATAAGATATATACAAACGTTCAATAATTACATAACAACATTAAGACTATCAGTTTATTAGATACTGTAAATGAAAGTTTCATAGAGGGAAAAACTTTATGAAATATTAAAAAAAACACTTTCAATTCAGAAGTCATTCTCATAAGTCTCAGCGGACAGAATAAAATGTTCGCGGCCCGTAATTTCATCATCCTTGTTTTAATGGATTTCAGCGTGTGAACTTCATTCAAATCGGATAATATTTGAGCGTGATGTAAAGTTGAAAGATTGACACACCATTCATACAGGTATGATTTCATATCCATCATGTACAACAGAGTTGATTCTCTAGCGGGCAGTTTTTCAAACGGAGGAATTTTTCAATCTCTAGGTTCGGGGTTAATAAATGAAAGAAATGCCAAGATTTAAATCTATTGAACAACATAGTTATGAATTATCATAAAACATATTTTTCACGTTTTTATCTAATTATATTTTATAATTATTACTTTATCAGATACAGTATTAAGATTTCGATGACGTTACCAAAAAAAAAAAGATAAAACCGATATGTTCAAGAAAGTGTTTTGTAATTTATTAATTATAAAAAAACTATTTAGTAAAAAAATTGAAAAAATTATTAAGCAGTGTTTATAATAAAATAGGTAAAAAAAGGTTTTTCTTATGTTGTGGAGCCTGTTACAAAAATAACCTTGTAATCTTGGGATTACAAATCCCTCAATCTCCGGATCGGGATGTTTCTAAAAACATTTGGGATTTCAGGATTGAAAGTACTACTAAGAGGTCATAATGCATACGTGAATTTTATTCATATCGAATAATATGCAAAATATCTACTGACAGAAAGAAAATCCATAAAACTAATTCACATAATTTTTTATTCCATTTTAGAATGAAGAGAATCAAAAATAATTTTTGCGTTTTAGTAAGTTAGAATTTTCTTCAACCGCACACGATAAGAAAATTCCGAGAATTATCTTTTAATCTTTTTTTTTCTTAATATTCAAGTTTAATTTGCAATGCATCATTGAAATGATTGATGAATGAAATAAGTTAAGTGAAGTCTAAAGCTTTTCAGTCCCAACGGAATGACGCAATTTTCCCAAGTCGTGCGCTTGTCCATAAGAAGGCAATCTTTAGACCTTACCGCTACGATAACATGACTTTCACACACAAACGCTACCATAATTTCTTAGGAGAACATCGCTGTAGTAGTTGCCAAAGAAAGTATGATATAGAATATTTTAACAGTCTCCCGCTGGAGCAACGTGAGTTCCACACGTCGCATCACTTTTTCGACTTTGACGTCAATCGATTATGTCGCTATATACAGTATTTCAAAAATTGATTTTGGAATACTATACATGGCTACATAATTGATTGTCGCATCGAATCAAAAAAAAAAAAAAAGATAAACTGTAGATAGCAGAATATATATTATTGGTTATATTCGGCTTAACTAGCAGATAATAAATTATTATTTCGGCAGTACAGCCTAGTTTAACTGATCTCAACACTATTATTTCCATTGTAGAACTGAAAATATTAAGTTATCCGTAACATGGCTTTTTTATCTCGTTTGATTTGTAATGTTTCATATGCATTTGGTTTTACGATTTTTCAGTCTTGGTTCTTACATCCGATTCAATCATTTTCTTAAAGCTTTTAAACTATCGATTAAATAAATAAACGTTCAGAAATATATGCAATTCTTTTACATATTTTTATAAACTATATTAAGTTCAAAAAAAGTAATTGTGTTAAAATACTACACACTATATCCATAAATGCATAAGTTTATAAAGATCTCGTGAAAATCAGATCTCTATAAGCTCGTATTTATGGATATAAACATACCTAAACGTTTTATATAAGCTTATATAATCTTTTGTTTATTACTTGTTTTAATCAAAAATGCATTAAAAAATGGAACTCAATATAGACTATATGTATTTTAGTTCATTTGTTTGATATTTGAATATCAAAATAGATTACAAATTGAAAACAGTTGTAAAAATACACATTATATACATATTATACATATAGATTAATATAAACTATTGAGCTATACTATTTATATATTGCTATACTTTATAGCATATTTATTAAGTTTTTAATTTTTGATTATATATGTATACTTATACCGTATGTATTAACCTGACAGTTCATATTCATAATCTAGTCATGGTTCTCAATTTGTGCATTTTAGTTCGAAGCACTTTTTTTTTTTTTGTTTGTTAATACAGTATAAAAGTAGACTCCAGATTAAAATATTTATAAAAATGCTTTAAAAATGTCATTTACCAATCGGAAGAAATATCAATCATAATAATTATTATTATATAAACACTTCTATTCTCGATATTAAATCAAATTTATATTTTGAGCAATATAATCTATTTTGAGAACTTTTTTTTGGACAGATTAATTGGAGTATAAGTGAGAATGTGTGTGTCGTTATGCATTAAAAACAAAAGAAACGAAATTTTATATTTAAAAATGTCTTTAAATAGATGAATTAATTTAATTAATTAAATTTTAACAAAATATGATTTGCTGAATCGTCATTTCGGTGTATCATCATAAGAGATGCTATGAGCAAATAATTCGTATATGAACGTAAGGAGCTAAACAACATTTTCCTTTCGATTTTAAAATGCATTAAAATAAATTAAAAATATTCGATTAAATATTTTAACTGTAATATTCTAGCAACTGAAAAAATGAAGTATTTATATTTTATTGATATCAAAATAATTTTATTAATTTTTTTTATTCCACGTGTATAATGAGCAAGTGAATTGTATATATTATCAAAGGATTCTTAACATCTCCCTTCTGATGGACTGCATTAGGAAATATGACGATGAAAAAGAATCCATTTAAAACTGTTAACTTAAATAACACATAAAAAATAATTTTTAACGAAGACGAAATATATACTTCGAGAAATTTTTAAATTAGAACTAAGTTACTCAAGAAAAATAAAACTTAATTCATTTTTCTAATGGATGAGAAGCATGAAAGAGACTCGTGTGACTCGCGGGATGAGAGCTCTGTCATACAAGCTTTTAAGAAAATGCATTTTTTTCCAAATCTATATATAGTATTAAATTAAGTAAAAATCAGGGTTTATTGCCAAATTCTCTTGATAAATTTAAATATGGTAAATTTAGATCTGTTTTAATTTGAAATTTAAAAATATATTTGCATAAATTTGTTTAGATTACTGTCAATAAAAATAATTTATTCGAAATGCCATTTTACGAATTTTTTCATTAATATATTGTTTTATGTATTTATTATTTGTACTCTACTTGTATCTAAACTTACGTATACTCTTACTTATATGTGAATATTCTAATCTCAAAATTCGAATTTTATATTTATTTTCCTTATTTCCCTTTCATGATTTTTATACTATTAATCTAAACAACCTAAATAGCTGAATTCATTCACACTTCATAAAATCAGACTAATTAGCCTATTTTTAGTTTAAATTTATATTATTTAGCATTATTAGTAAAATAAACAAATACTGTACTATGTTTTGTCTTATAATTTATTTTATATAATTAAAATAATGTATAATGCAATAAAATCAGATTTAGGGAATCTACTGGGCGAAAATCTCCTATGTTGACTAATCGTGTTAGTCATCGAATCTCTTTTATGGAAAACTCTAATCACTCCAGACTATGATCCGATGGGTAGGGAGACGATAAAGGGCAGACTTTCTCGCTTCCCTAATGTTTCAGAGACACTGAATTTGTTTTCAAGTGGGTTCTTAGAAAACGAATGACAGCTTTACACAGGATTATCCATAAGAATCCAATCTATAATACAGTGTTAATTTAGATGAGTTATGTTAAATATGCACCTCTTATGTAATCGGATATAACCTTCTTACTTATTTAAAGTAGGGAGACAATGACCAACTATGATAGACTTCAGCTGTTCTACTGTTAACATCAGAAGTCGAATTTGTATCCCGTATAAATAATTTTAATACTGAATCACAAATTTTTAATAAGTGTATTATAAAAACTTCGAGATTTAACGGACAACTTTTCCCACTATTAATTTATCAAATTAGGTTTTACTGTTATTCAATTTAATCATATATTTATCGTTATAAAATAAATACGTACTGTACTAAATAAAATGAATATTGATAAAATTTTTAATATACTTAAAATAAAATCAATATAAGTGATGTTTTAAAAGGAAATGGACTTACGATATTCATAAAAAAAACTAGAGTTGTGATGTGCATTATGAATAAAATTAAAATCAAAAATTTTCCCATTTAAAATGGTAATGAAACTTTTTTGTACAATTAAATTTGATAGCTGTATCTATTAAATATATTTTCAATATTTTCTCCCACAAAAATAAAGTCGATGACTCAATCATACAAATCAATAAAACTGGTTTCTTTTTTATTTTTCTAAGTATTTTATAAGAAATCAAAAAATACTATATACCAAATGAAAAATAGCTTTTTAGGCTATTTACTATTAAATCTCGATTCTCCAAATTCATAAATTATTTTATGTCTATATATTAAATTTATCATTTTATTTATCAACGAACGGTTTATCCTAGTTTTGTTATATACAATAATATAATAAAATAAATGGCTGGGATGATTGGATTCATAAATTTGAAGAATATGCGAGTTGCGAGTTTGAGACTGTTATCATTGACAAATCTCAAACTCGCAGCTCGTTATGACCTTTACTGTGATTCTCGTCGCATTTATTATGACAAGATTATATAAAAGATATTCAGGAATTAAAAAATACTATAACCATTTTTTATGGAATATTTGGAAATCACTTTAAAGTGTTTTTATAAATTGTATTGAAATTCAATAAAACAGAATTTTTTCAATACAAAACTTTCATTTCAAATTTATAAAAACTACTATTATTTTATATATAGTTTATTTTGTAGCATGAATTTAGACATATAATTTTAAGGGAATTAAAATGTAAATAGTTATCATAAGCAATTCTTCAGACTATTTACCTCATGTAAAAAATTTCCCCCCGTAAGGCATTAATTTTAAATGCGCCCCTTCAATTCACCAAAGATGTTTAAAATGATTCTTTGAAGAGAACGAGTTTGAGACTACTGTGATGTAACCAATAAACATTATATGTTGAAATTTTATGAATTCAGATAATCAGAGACAATCAATTAATCATGTAATTCCTAGAAACATAACTGGAAGAAATAATTACTCACAGAATATAATTTTCTGTGACGTACTTTAAATAACTTTAATCATTAGCAGTCAAACAAATTTTCTTAAATTATTCTATTTGTATAATACAATTTATTTTAATTTAAAATTAACGTCTTATGATTAATAATTAATAATATTTTTGAATATCAATCTACTAGCTTAAATTCAATTCTCATTTACAACGAATTCCATTGAAATTATCAATTAGGAAGAACAGAACTGGTTGTAACGTCAAAATACCAAGTATGCATAATCACGTTCAGACTATTATTCTCTTTAAAGAAAATTCAATAAAGTCAAATTCAATAAATGCAAGTAACTTCAAATTAATTTTTAGAAAACATATAAGATTAAAAAGCCAAGAATAATTTTCTTTTCATTTAACATATCTAATATTTTATAATGTTTATTAACAGTCTAATCAATACTGTGAACTTTGAGAGAGTGATATCATTCAATTTGAAAACCAAAAATTATAAACACATACTCAGAATATTATATCATCTTTCATAACATGATACACAACAACAGTCGAAAATATTCTAAATTATATTCCTGAATCATTAAATAATTTTTATTTAATGATATCTATTAACCGTATTATCTACCATATTACCTAATTACAAATAATTTTATTTGTAATTAGGTAAAATATATGAAAAAATTTGCTGTAAATTTAAATAAAATAAAATTACAGAAATTATTTAACTATTAAATTTTGTATCAAGTACTGCTTAGATGTGTTACTTTATCTCATTCAATTTTTGCATAAATTATGTTGATAAATAATACAACGAATATGTAATTAGTAACATAAAAGAATCATTTTGTAAACTGATACTATTTCATATTTCGGTAACCATCAATGGCATCTAAATATTATTTGATCGATGTTCTACTTATATTATGATGACATCGATATCATGGTGATCCACAAAAATGATAAACGATCGACCACTGGAATGAAATAATGTTCTAAAAACGAATTCAATTAAATGAAAAATAAATCAATTAAATATTAATCGTATTTTATTACTTTTATACTTTATTTTCTGATTAATATATATATTATAAAATCAAGGAGAATTATCTAATTAATACGGAAAATTAAAAACTTATAGAAATCAGAAATTTTAACTTTTAATTTAAATAAAATTAATTATTATTTATTTTAAATATTCTGCAAAACTACATAAATAACTATGATATATACATAAATAGTATTTTCAGAGACGATTCTAAGGAAAGTGGGTCAAAGACGGAAGAATGAATTAAAACTGTTTTTATGATTATCGATTCAAAAATGAAAGAGATTTTTTGAAACTTGGTCACTCGGAATGACCAACTGCCCCATAAATGAATCCAGATTTGACATTATCTCTTTAAATAAAAATAATATCCTTTTCCAAAGTTTTCATAAGCGACCATTAATAGTAATAAAAGATTGTAAAAGTTATAAGTGAAAGATAAGATGCATAATTTGTTCAGATGTTTTACGCTTTTCATTAAAACGTTGGAAAAATATAACAAGTTGATTAAATTAAATCGAAATTCCTTTCTCGATAAGTTTTCTTATTTATTTCGATTCTTAATTTAACGTTCTTAAGTAACAAAATTCCTTTTAACAATTATTAAAAACAAAAAAAAAAAAAAATAATAATTTCCTTTGGTCGAATAAACCTTATACGTTTATATCGATTATCATCATCAAACCATTAAATTTATTTACTTCAGCATCTTTAAATATAAAGGTGCAAATTTTTTACGGAAAATTATTTTTTAAAACATTACGAAATATAAAATCGTTATTAATAATGTTTTAATGAAAATGATATAAAACGTTTTCTCGTTTCTTATTAAAGTTCAAAATTAATAGCAAGAGATCAATGCAAGTATATAGGAAATTATATAAAACTCAAAATAAGGCAAATTTCGTTTCGTTGTCGTGAGTATGACAATTAAAAAGAAAATTTATTCGGAAATAAACAGATGTTACATAAAACGTCTTCATTAATTTGTGATTATCTTTGAAATAAACAACAAATTAAAATTCAAAATTCGTGAAATGTATAAAAAATATTTAATACAAATTTCAAAGTTTTTTTATTTTTATTTTTTCTTAAAATTTTTGCTGTTTTATTAAAATATCGTACTCTCTCAAATTTATATTAAATAAGATGCTTGAAAATATATATTATTAAATTTTATCCATGGTTTGTATCATATACTGTAATAATATATAATACTGTATTATGCTCTACAAAAATTGATTAGATAAAACTTTAAAAATTTTTATATTACACGATTAATCATACTGACAATTATATATTTTTTTGGAAGCAGATATAAATCTGAACAACATTTCTCTGTTAGAGTTTAATATATGATTATATATACAAAAAATAATATAATATAACAATATACTTTCAACAATATCTTCTAAAATACACGCTGTTTTAGAATTATATTTTTGAATAATTTTAATGTGTTTCTAGAATTAAATTATATAAAAATTAAATCCATAATATTCTGTTGTTATAATTATTTACAACTTTAATATTATATATGAATATCGGTATATAAAGTTCAGAAAATTATATGTATTTCAGTATCAAAAACAGTATTTTTAAATTAGTTAGCTAATTCTTTTTTTTCTGTTTTAAGTGGCAAAATTTCCAATATATTGATAGTAAGATCAACATATCCAAAAGTTATCTTCACAAGATTATGATGATAGAAAAATCTAAATAAAATAGCCTACTGATATATATATACAAGGAGGAGTCGAAAAGTCTTTGCCAGTGGCGTAGCGAGGGTGGCAAGGGAGTCTATCATGCCCCGGGCGCCACTCGCAGAGGGGCGCCAAATGGTCCCCAAGACAAACAAGATTTTCCGGAAAATTT
>WUQG02198867.1:0-21988 GCA_011317285.2 Androctonus mauritanicus
AGGGGCGGAGGGGGCAGACTTCCCCGAGCCTCTGATCATGGAGCCTCTGAAGAATCTTAATTTTTTAAGTATATCCACGTATATGTAAAAATATAAAAAGGGGACTTTGTATTCTGGGAGGATGATTACGTATAAATGTGCCGTGTCGTTACGTATAAGTATTAATTGCATATTTGTGTCGACATTTTGTATGGTTATCATTCCAAGGGAATCAATTAAGGGGGGCCCCAGGGAGACTTCCGCCTCGGGCCCCGATAGCTGTAGTCCGCTATGTTTTTCTATACTAAATTATTCGGCGATCTACTCTCTCATATAGATCACGTTCCCCCAACCCAAGGATCTTGCCCTAACCCAGTATTTTCCAAACTATTGAATGCGCGAATCTTTTGCAAAGAGGACACGCAAGAATTAACAGAAACACCATTTATGACACAAACAAGCAAAAAATAAATTCAGATTAGTATCGGAAAAAATGAAGGTTTATATCCATATCCAATATATATCCATGTATCCAGAAACTTTCTACTATAGTTGTTTTAAAGACAATATACCGATCTAGTTTAGTATTGAAAAAGAATTACGAGTGAGGATATCTTCAATGACATCCCGTTTGAGAGGATTTGTGCCAAAAAACAAGCCCACCCATCACATTAAATATTATGTTGTATTAAACAACTGTTTTAATTTTCGTTTTTTTTGTAAGTTTAATTTATTAAAAATTATTAAACCATAATAAAAATATACAATTTTGTATATATAAGTACTTTATTTATACAAAATACGGTATATTATTTTGTAATATTAAATCATAATTAGAATGACTTTATAAAATTAGACTGCTACGAAAATGAGGGGGAGTACTAATTTTTTATGAAAAAGGGGGCGCAGACACAAAAAGTTTGGAAACCACCGCCCTAACTTGATATTTAATTACGTACAACTATGTAGTTAAATGGGCTCACTCACTTCGGAGGACCCACTCTCCCAGTCCAAAAAATTTAAAGAAATTAAAACTTTATTTGTGTATTTAAAAATTTTAACACTTTTAATTATTTTAATTTCTTTCTCTATTTTGGAAAACCAAAATTAGAAAAAAAAACAACGGATTGATTATAACAATGAAAAAAGTTAACGTGAAATTTAGGATTGTTTGGAACTGACAATATTTTTCATAATCAGGTTGTTATGAAGAAGTTGCCAATGGCAGACAACCATCCAAATGGTCATTTGTAACTTGGTTTCTTGATTTTTTTTATGACGTTCGTACTTGAAAAAGCGGATTCTGACAAGTTTGTCGATCCGAAACAACACAGAATTTTTTAACGCAATATCAGTTAATATTAGAAATTTTTTTTTTCATGCGTATACTTCCAAATAATAAGAAAATTACTGATTTGACAATTTTAGCGAAAAATAAATAAAACAATAACAATACAATTTAAAGAGAAATACAAAATAATACAAAAAATAATGATAAATTATCATGTTTTCAGTTTTAATGAAATTCGTAAGGAGGAATAAACAAGAGATCGATCAAATATCGCTCCGTGATCGGCCGTTCGATCGCGATCGACAGTTGAACACCCCTGGCACATAACATAAATAAACAGCATCGATGGTCTTCGTTTGATCAGCATTAATGATGAGCGTAAGAGGAGCATCGATATTAACCTTGACCATAATTAACCTCACCAAAATCGTGCTTACTGTTTTAAAGTTTATTGTTATTATTATACTATATTAATTTTATTAATCATCCGTTTAATATTCTTATAGAGATCCTACTCGATTAGATCCAATTAATTATCATATAAATAATTCGATTGTGTTAATGCTAATTAACAAATGCATTCACAGAGTTGTTTCTAATTTGGATATTTACTTAGAAGCAATTATAACAATTTTGAATAATGTTAATAGCGTTAATTGTGTAGAATTAAATGCAAAATCACGTAGTAATGGTGTTATTTTACAGAGTAATTGCTTTGCCATTCCGAACTGGATGCTCCGTATAGTTTTAATACGTTTTGCTGATTTAAATTGATCGTATATAAAACGAACTGATTCAATATTAGCCGAAAATGAAACATAATTTTGAACATAACGAGTAAACATCTCCTTTATGCAACCATCTGCTAAGTGAGAACTAGACAAAAAAAAGTTAATTTTTGTGCTGCTATGTTAGAAATCTGATATTGCATTATTCTCCAAAAAATATTTGCATAATTTATAACGATAAACCAGAAAAATTCGTGTAACTTGATTCGATCCTCGTCAGCATTCGAAATAGTAAAAAAAAAATCGTAATTATTTTTTATACTCCATTTTTGAGCAATATGTTAACATTTTATCGTAAAAAATCTAAGCTAAATATACCATAATAAATAAATAAAAAAAACAATAGATTTATGATAGCTAAACTAGGTAGAGTTTGTAACTTTATGTGATAAGCATTCATCAAAGTCAAAATAAAATTCATCTGGGACGTTACCCAATTTTTATAACATATACTTTAATGAGCAATTATATAATAACTTTGCAAGACTGTAATGAAAAGATGTATCACTACTTAATAATTACTTTTATATAAAAAAAATACATATATATATAATAAGCTTATTATTCTACATCAGTGAAAAATTAAACAGATAAAAAAGAAGAAAATTCTGTTTATTTATCATCTTATCTCTTTAATTTAACGTTTAAACTTAACGTGGCAAATGTTTTCCGCAGCGTACTTGATAAATTTCTTCAGTAAATTTAATTCTACCAATATATATATATATATAAAGGCACTTAAAGATTCCTTCATTCTTTGAAACCATTAAGTTTGTTGACTCTATATAGCTTTATGAATAAATGAGTATAAAAATGGAGTCTTTCAAGCTATTCCTTTCCTCCTTCTGGAATAGCTCTAAAAAAAGTTTAACTTGAAAAAAATCGCATTTATCTTGCAACTTATTGCGGATTTACTCAGATGAAACAAAGAGCGAAATGATGGTAGTTTGGAAAATGGAGAGTTGACGAAGTAACGACACAGGGAAAGCCAGACTGACCAGGACCACTATCCCGTTAGGAGCCATCTATAACTAATAAGTTATCTGTGTCACAGGCGTCATTAATCACAGTGTCTCCACTAATACACTCAACCATCGATCCGATAGTTTTGGCTGTTGAATTGGTTAGATTCCCACTTGAATTGCTTCAACTATAATGTAGTTATAGAGTTTGATTTCTCTATATGACATATTACTAGAAATCTAATAAATGATTGTTTAGTAAACTATCTTATTGGCCGAGGATAATCCGTCTAATCATGTATTCATTAGAGGATTAAATAAAATTGAAATTAAAGTACTTCAAAATATTTATGATGATTAAAGTTTGTTTTAGTGGATGCAATCAACGAAAAAGTCTTTCAATTCGTTTATTTATACATTTATATATATATATTTTTTTTATTCCACTGTTTTACCTTTTTGAGTTTTCTATTTTATTGCCGAATTTTCTTTTGGTTTACTAGTTTGTGTCTGTGATGAAGTTAATGTTCTTGAATTATTAATTATTTTAGATTGGAAAGTTTAGAATGGTTGGACCATTTTTCTTTTATTTTTGTTATTAAATTGTTTAAATTGAGTTTATTAAGTTTATAAAAGCTTTTTCCTTGTAATAGATTTGTTTTACTGTTTGTTTTATACTTGATTTTTTTTTACAAATTTTCTAATGCATTGTTTTAATCTGTTGTATTTTTCATAGTCGTTTCGGAAGCGACGCCATACGCTCCGGCGCGCGATCGGACGCGACGCGAAATTATTTATAAAAGAAATATATATATTAGAGATTATCCAAAAAAAATTAAATAAACTGTTTATTTTTAGGTTGCTTGGATTCATACAGACAGGCACACGTTGCTTACGCTACACGATCGTCTTATAACTCGCAATATGCGGTACAGCATATCTCATAATAGCCATAGGACTTGGTGGTTACACATCAGTGATGTGGAAGAGAGAGACAGTGGGGAGTATATGTGCCAAATTAATACTTCTCCAATGAAGAGCCAAGTTGGATATCTGGAAGTAGTCGGTAAGTCATATATCAAATTTCTAATCAACTGTAAACCTCATGATTTCTGACCTTATCCCACTTATGAGAGAACTTATTAATAAATTTCGATCTTTTGTAAAAAAAAAAAAGAAAAACTGCTTTAGGTGTATTCATACAATAACAATTCCTTTTAATAAATAAAATATATAAATTTATATTTTATCTAAATGTTTTTTTAAGTAAAATTTTTTTTCTTTTATCTAATATTTTATGTTAACATTTATAAATTGTTTAAAAGTAAAAATTTTTGATTCTCGTTCATGACTCGTAAACAAATTGAATTCGTAACATTTCTGGAATGTTTCTAGTAATTTACGAACAAAAATTTGAATTATTTTTAAGAAAGGAAAATGGAACAAAATTCTTTTCAGTATGTGCGTGTGTGGTGTGTAGATAAATCGAAATTTTACTGTACAGCTGCAAATAATATTTCCAGAATTTTTGAGAATAGTTTTAACTTGTCTTTCACAGTGCAATTTAATATTCAATAGATGCCCTTAGGTGTTTTAAAAATTAGACTTCTTTACTACTTTTTGATTGACACAACTAATGGTAATGTTAT
The DNA here is from genome assembly GCA_011317285.2 of Androctonus mauritanicus. Taxonomy (NCBI): domain Eukaryota; kingdom Metazoa; phylum Arthropoda; class Arachnida; order Scorpiones; family Buthidae; genus Androctonus; species Androctonus mauritanicus. The sequence goes on from WUQG02198867.1 coordinate 4,670, forward strand.
TTTTCTAAAAATTTTTGTTTTCAGTTCAAAATAAAATTTAAATAAATGGCATTCAACTATTTTTCTTTTTTTTAATTTATTAATAGGCTAAATTTTATTAAATTATTTCCACGATAGTTTTCTAGAATACAACATTTTGATCTTTTTAATATTTGATAATTAATGAATATCATTTTTAAATATAAAATATAAATTAAAAGGAAATTTTAATTTTTTTTTTTTTTTTGCTTCAAGAAACATTCCTGAAGCATCGCAGAGAGTCTGGAAAAGAATTTTAAATGCTCTTTAAAGAACAAAACTTAAATCTCTTTGAAGAGAGTTTTTTTTGTTAAATAGACATTTAAAGGGCCTTCTTGTGTATCTGCGTGTTACTTACGGTCATTTAAAGATTTATAAAAATCCATTTTGTTTGAAGAAGAATCAAAGATTCTCTAAGAAGATATAAAAGGATTTTTGAATCTCAGTTCAATAAAATAAAATTAATGCATTTATAATAGCCAATATTTTATATTCCATTTATTATGTTGTTTCTAGAATGCTATAATACGTTTTTTTTTTTTTTTAACATCTTACTCCATACATAGTGATCCATAATCTATATTAAATCGATTCTTGCCCTTTACTTACTTCATTGTTTATAACCAAGAATTTTTATCGTAAGATATCTCAAGTGGAACTTCCGAAATCTTTATCTCTAATAGTTCTTCGAAATGAATCTTACATTTACTAAGATAATTCTATACGAAATAGCCTCGTATATGTTTATGGAAGAACATCAGGCTCTTTCTGTGGAAACTCTAAAAGTACATTTTCTTATATCTTTAAATATTTGTTATTATTCCTTAGAGAACCAAATGACACTAAAGAATACTATACAACCTAAAAAATTTTCATGGTTAACTCTATTTATGAAGCATTTCGTGATATCTTTCTAAAGAACACAAAAGATCATTTTGGAAATAAAAGAATTAGCAATAAACTTTTGAGTATTCATAAACTTATTCCTTGTCTAAAAGTAGCTTTTAGATAAAAGACTTCAAGGAAAAATATATATATATACTTTTAGAATAGAATGATGCTCATGCTGAAAGAGCACAGTATTTGTATCGCGATACAAATTATGATTTAGTCATAAAGAATTGGACGATAACATCAAAAAAAAATTTTCTTTGATATTTTTTTCTGTTTTTAAATATTGACAACATAAATTCTGTATAAATTTTTTTTTATAAAATATTAAACTTGCGAATTATCAGTTTGTCAGTTAATTCTCCTCTTTTTTTTTTATTAATAAATAATGGAACTTAAGCTTTTAATTGCAAAATAAACAATGGATTTTGAAAGACGGATGTTATTTTAGTCAGGATTTATGGTAAACCAATTAAAGTTATTAAAAACACTATTTGAATTAAGTTCTTTACTTCCTTTTAAAGCCAATCTATCGTAAAGTTCTACTAATGGAGTTATCGCGTAACAAAATTTTAAAATTCTCTAATGGAGTTATGCTTAAAAATTTGATGAAAATTAATACTTTAAAGGTATTAGCTTCGGGGGGAATTATGTTAACCTAAAATTTCTATTAAATATTATATTATGTTTTAAATTTATTAATTTTTGTTTCATTAAAAATTTTAATGAAGACGATATATTTGCGATAATATCGCGTCGCTTTATCGCAACGCCAAATCGCGACGCGAAGAGATATTTTTCATTGTTATCGTCCGTTTATACATAAATTTCGTTTTATAACCACGTATGTCGTAATTAAAATATTTGTTTATTTATTTATTTGCATGATTTTTTTATGATTGAAGTTACGAATAGTTTTTTTAAAATTTCTATATTAAACAGGAATGGTGACTGATCGCTATGACAAGTAAGGCGATGCAATATTTTCTCGCTAAAGTTATTGATGTAGTTGCATATTCTACAAACTACATCCTGGTTGAATAAACATCAAACAAAAATATTTATTTAAAAAAATATATATAAAAATAAAAAAAAAATTTCAGAGCAAAAACTGTCGTTTCTCATAGAATACAATGGTTTTTATCTGAAAGATAATACCTTTATACATTATTCATAAATCTAAAAACACTCTATATCAATCAAACACGTGTAGGGGATTATGATACTTGCACGACATATTGTTAAAAGTTTGAAAGTTAGAAGATCCATAGTTGTAAGAATGGTAAAAACTGAGAATTTAAAGCATAAAAATGAAAAATTTGATAAAGTCTCACATATTTCGTTTGCTCTTATACTGATAATTCAATTCAGAAAGTATATCGGAACTAGTTTGCCACACAGAGAAAAAAAAATGCAAAATATCTGATGTAGCGAATTTGTAACATTTCTTTAAAGTAACACATTTATTTTACTACAATAGCAATAAAAACTGGCAAATGCCAAATTATTTCTTAAATCTAATAATAATTTAATATACTATCGTGGGTTATTTTAGTCTCTAGGTAATCATTTTATTGTTTTGTATATTCCCAAATGTATTCTATTGCATAAACATCATCATTATTACTTAAGTAGTTTCTCAGATATTTAGTTCCAGCTAATAAATAAATTATAATCACCTTATAAATTATGTATGTCATTAGTTCTTATACTTTTGAATACTTTATTATCTGATAAAGGTGTAATCAATTCTAAATTAACTTACAAATTAGTTTAAAGTTCATTCTAAGAGTTGTAACGAACGTTAGTAAAAGTTAAGTGAATTTTTCTCAATTTTATTAAAATGGGGAAACTTTTATTCTATTTATATCTCTTTTAACTTTCTTCTAAACGATGTGTCTTCCTGACAGTTTTTGAAAACTTTGTCTTCTAATTTGGATGCACCTGAGGGTCATGTTACGGTCATTTGATTCATGTGACTGTTGCAATTAATTACAGCATTTCGCGCTTATAACGAACTCGTGGGAAAATTGAAACCGTTCATTAAAACCGTGAAATACTGCAATTATTCTTTCCTCGTAGGAATAACGGCTTGACTTAAAGTACTAGTTAGTACTTTTTGTTATGATTAAGCGTCGTTGCTATCGTGTTTAAAAGAAAAAAAAAGATGCATTTCAAAAATCTACCTTTCGATACAAAGGAAAATGAGTTAAGTTTTCTTTTATGCATCGCTTAAAGAACAAAAAAAAAATTGTTTATTTAAGAAAAGAGCACGGAAAGAAAGTTTTTTGTTCATTCTGTAAGTGGATTTCCTGTACATCAGATTTGGAATCCAAGAGAAGAAAATGAGCCACGTCTAACAGTGGATGTTTTGTGGCAACTTGTTATCCACCTCTAGTTGGACTAGGAAATGCAATACAAAATCGATATAATATTGACAGCCATCTTGTGTCAGTGCCTGATTTTGGCAAAGCCCATTCACAAGGAAATGTGTAGGCTCTTTCAAAAGCCGCCTCGGTGTGAGAAGAATTTTGAGATTATGACGAGTGCATCACCATTATAACTTTTCCAAAAAAAAAGCAGCGAATGTTCACGTTACTGCATTTTTCTACGGATAGTTAATATAACAATAATAAAAAAATATGCAATTAATTTGATTTTTGCAAAATTTTATTCATGCAATTATTTTAAAAGCGATAATTGTAAAAAAAATCACTTTTATGCTATTTTTTTTTCTATTTTCTAAACAATATTTGAATATTGGTAATAAAAATACATTTGAGCACTCTCTTGCAGTTATAAAATTAATTTATTGTTTCAGTGAGTGAAAATTAAAAAAAATAATAATAATAACTCCAAGAATAATCTTACAAATTTATTTATTTATTTTTTTTTTTCTTCTTTTCTAGTTCTTGACAGGAATTATATCCACACCGTTTGACATGACAACTTATTTTCCATTATTCTTTTATGAATTTTAATAAAATAAATCAGTAAAACTAACGAGTAAAAAGTTTTGGATGAAGAGAATGAAAGCAAGAAGGAAAAAAAAAAGTTTCAAATCCGTTTTAAACAATTTCTTTTCTGCTTTTTTTTAACCCTTCAGAACTAGAAAATAAAAGCTTGAAGCGTCAATCAACATTCGAATTGTAAACTGTGTAGCTTCTTTTGATGTGAATGTTTGGCTCCTTTTTTTATGTTCCTTTACAAAGAAATGAAAAGCATTGTTAAGGGAGCAGGTGTAACTGAAAACTAATTTCACGCCCGATATGATCAATGCTGAAGCGCAAGATAAGTTCATAATCATAAGGTAGCACCTCTACGTTCCGCTAGTATTAAAAGAGATTTCTGAATTAAATTGTCCTCTATTGTATAACTATGTTATTCAGAATTTCTAAAAATATATCCATGATTTGTTTCCAAGAACTATTTACTCAAGCAAGGAATAGATTCGTTCATCATCATTTTATGCGTGCTTTCTGATTATGCATTTGGTATAGTAGGATAATTAACATATACTACTTTATCTATTTGGAAAAGTATATAACGTGCAGCATAGTAATAAGTCGATCACTTGGCAGTTTGACAAAATACTTAGCGTGTAATCACTTGCTAGCATGTTTTATATTTAATCACGTAACTCCTCCTTTTAGTATCAAAATGAAGACTTTATTTGGCGTTAAATAATTTGTACGTGATGGAATTTTATTGTTACAAATTATAAATGTGTTTAAGATGTTTTCGATGAGATGTATGAACGTTTAAATGTTAAGCTTCAGATTTTTTTTTAATGTTTTCTTGATAGAATGCGTATAATGAAGTTTCTGCTTTATAATTAAAAGATATTTATGCAAAAATCAAGCTTTAATTATCAATAATGTCATAAATTTCTTAATGAATATATACAAGTTTTATTTATAAATAATTAATGTTTAATATTTATTATATATATGTATATATATATATACATGATAACATTTAGCTTATATAGATTCTTATTGTTTGTAATAGTTTCATTGCTGATCTACATTTACATTATAGATTCTTATTTGTATTAGTTTCATTGCTGATCTATATTTTAACTTATAGATTTTATTTTTGTATTAGTTTCATTATTAAGCTACAATTTAGTTTATAGATTCCTATTTTTTGTATTAATTTCATCGCTGATCTACATTTAGCTTATAGATTCCTATTTTTTTTTGTATTATTATCATTGTTGATCTACATTTAGCTTATAGATTCCAATTTTTTGTATTAACGTCATTGCTGATCTACATTTACCTTATAAATTTCTATTTTTTGTATTAGTTTCATTACTAAGCTACAATTTAACTTATAAATTATTTTTTTGTATTAGTGTCATTGCTGATCTACATTTAGCTTATAGATTCCTATTTTTTTTTGTGTTAGTTTCATCGCTGATCTACATTTAGCTTATAGATTCCTATTTTTTTTTGTGTTAGTTTCATCGCTGATCTACATTTACCTTATAGATTCCTATTTTTTGTGTTAGTTTCATCGCTGATCTACATCAAGCTTCTTCTTTTATATTTTCTTGTATTAGTTTCATTGCTGATTTACAGTCAGCTTATTGTTTATTCGTTACGTTTGTGTTATTAATGAGTTATATTTACTTGCTAGTTATAAGCGAAGATTTCTTTCATTATTGTTAGTAAAATGTTTACACATAATAGTTAAATATAAAGTTTCTACTTAGATAAATAAAAACAACTAATTGCATAAGAACAAAAATAGTATTTAGTAGAAAAAATAACGGAAATAAAATATGTTTTGTTGGAGTTCAACATAATCACAATCAAGTAACCAAAAAAAAAAAAAATGGAAAAAAATATATACCCAACATAACGTTTTTAAAGAAAACTTAACGGATCTTTTATAATTAATAAATCACATAATCGAATAAAAAAAATTCTTCATAAATTCTACTTATAAATACTTTATCATCATTATTTTTACCTTTATATTTTTACCCTCTTATCGACTCGTAAAGACAGAAGGGAATTTTTATAAAAAAAATCATTTTCATAAAAGGTGCTATGTTGTAATTAATGAAATCTGAGGATATAATTCATCAAGATAAAAGAGAATTTTCCTAGATGAAAGATATCCAGCTACTACAACGCCATATCGAGACCATCGAACGGTCATTACGCAGAGCAGCTGTTACGTATATTGGATCCGGTCTGGTGTAGAGTCTAAATATCCCAAGAGGGGGGAACCAACTTCTAACACGTGAGGGGAATCAGTTTTCTTCCACAAGACTTGCTCTGGACATAGGATGAATCGAACTCACCAGTTAGAAGAAAAGAAGAAGAAATCATCTCCCTCCCTCTCTCTCTCTCTTTCTCTCTCTCTCCTGCACAACTATCATCCGTTCTTGTTGTCCGCACGGTAACTGGGTGCCAGATGTACCTCATTTGATATCTGTCAAACCTGTTAGATGAAATCTTTCTCCTAACAGGCCGAAACTTTTCTCATAATAGCGCTTTCCGCGTATGGTTAGAATAAGAGTTGCATTTTAATTACTTTTTCTTCAACGAGTTTCGTTATAGCGACATTTTTTGAAACAGTTACTTTATATAGCGCATTATATTATTATTTTTTTAAGAAAATCTTATTCTTTAATTTATCAGCATTTTACACCATACTTTTTTTTTAATTTTATCTAAGAACTTATAATATATATATATATTTTTTTTAAATTTTAGAACTAAAAATAACGTGATCTGTTGTAATTAGGTCGTTACATTAAACTTCTTCCATTAGATGCAAATTATTTAATTATTCTTTTATTTTTGCAACAATTACGTTTTTGAAGTAACGATTAAGTAATTATTAATAACGTTAAACGAACGGAGTTTTTTTTTTTAACATAAACGTTATAACGAAACATTTTAAAATTATTTCCGTGTAATTATTTTGTGTAGCTGGCCTACTTATTGATAATTTGTTCGATGTAACTACATTATTACTATAATTATAATTTATTTATTTTTTTTTAAATTTTTCAGCTGATATCTGTCAAAACTATTTACTAAACCAAAGCCAAAATTTTACTCGTATTACCGATTTAATTTACTAATAGTTCAAGACGATCAGTTTCGTTATAGCGTCGCATTCAAAATGTAGTTTCTTCATCTTGCGATAATTATTATTTTTTAATTTAACAAAACAGAAAACGTAATTTGATCTTGATTTTTCGCCATCTTCAGGCATGTTTTAAATGTACGGCATTTCAACATATATAATGAAGGAAAATGGCGGAAAAATAAGCGCAATAAACGAATAAATACAGATATTTCTCGATTCTGTGAACGGTATTCATTATGTTATAATTTCAGACAGCTTTCTCAACGTTTTAAGTATTTGCTATAAAGTAGTAATTATTTTTATTCGCGCTCGTTAAACTTTGCCATTTATGTCACCCTCGTTATAATGCTGCGATTTTTAATCATTTCTACATAATGTCTCCGGTGTTATATCTATTTATTTACCATTAGCGGAGTATAATTATCTTATTACGATAATTACAACTCAATTTTTCAATCTTTATTATTACGTAAGTGCTTTTTCTAATTAAAAACTTCGGTCGAAGAGTGGTAATTATTTTTTCCCCTCTATAACACGACAATCATTATTATTAACTTAAGTTTTATTAATATTATCTCTCTCTCTCTCTCTCTCTCTCTCTCTCTAGTGACATTTAACTTTTATAAAGATTTAATTTATAATACGAAAATTGATTTGTTTGCGAGTTGTCTTCCATCTCGTTATAACGCAATAAACGTTTGAAATATTTGACAATTTACAAATCACAACAATCTGGTCGAATTAAATTCAATTTAAAATATTAAAACAAACGTTTCGTTATATAGAAGTTGAGATATGAACGATCTTTAATTGTCTTAGAAACTTCTACTTTCTTCTTTTTAGCGTTAAGCAATTTACTTGGGACCCCAAGAGAGTTCAGTCATGTTGGTATCTATCCATCTTTTATAGGATCCATCTCTTTCTCTTCTACTTCTTTTTTTTGCTGCAGCTTTATTTTTGCCACACTTCTAATCTAGTACGCCCATTTAAATCACATATTTTTATCATATTTTCTTGGCACATACTCTTTTTATTTTGCTTTTTTTTGCTTATTGATCTACAACCATCTCCTTAACTTTTGCTTTTCCTCGTATTAACCGGTTAATTTGTAACAAAATAAATAAGATGGAACTTTATTAGTAACTTTGTTTTTCCATCAGTTATTTTATTGAATCTGTGTTGCTTGATGATGATTTTTCTCATCAATAACGTTATAGTCATTCAGGTCTCTTCTCTTAAGATAATTTTTTATCAGTTTAATGATTTTTATGCCAATTACTAATTTGTTATCTCGTTGACTATTACTGATTTCTTTCGTTTATCTATATCGTTATATTGAATTTTTCTATCACTTTTCTAAAACTATTATCAATGGTTAAAGGTCATTCTTTGTTCCTGTTCGCAAAAGGGATATCATCATCATACATCAAAATATTTAATTGATTCCTGTCTTTACGAATTCCAATTTTAATTCTTCACCTAGTTTCTCATCTTAAACGAATTAACTGAACTTTATCTTCCTAAGTTTATTTAATAGTTGAGAATGCCTTTTGCAATCCTCCAAGTTTGGCATTAAAATAATTTTTACAATCATTCAGCAAGCGTTTAAACTGATTTATGTGATTATAAAAAAATAAAATAAAATTACTTGATTACATTATGATTACCACATTTTAATAGATCATTAATTATTGCAAACTAATCCTTTAGAATTTATATCCTTTTTTTTGTTTTTAACCTTTGATGTAATTAGTTAAATGGTAACTTTCATCATCAATATCTTCGTTTCTTACAGACTATGAAAATTATTTTTAATGTTCTTTCGTAAATTTTTTAATATTTCTTCCTCTTATCAAAGATTATATTTCTTCATTTCTTAACATTTTTGCATTTGATAGGCCTACGTATTTTTTCGAATATTTCTTCGATTTTCTTGTTTTTATAAGAACTGTCATTGTATGCTTAGATTTTCTTACGATATTCTGCATTACCACATGTACATGAAAGGAATTTTTTTTTTTAATATCACTCAAGTATCGTCTTATTTTTTTGTCTTAATTTATTGAAGTTTTTCGTTGTTTTTTTTTATAAAATTATCTTTTTTTCCCCTCTATTTTTTATGATAATAATTCATAAGTTAACCAACAAAAGATAAAACAATGGATATAAAATTTACTTAAAAAAATATAACTTTACATACAAAGATAATTAGATTTACCTGAGAATTTCTCGTAAAAAAAAAGCATAACACAAAATTAAATTATGCCGAAGTAAACAAATATTTTTCTTTACTTGTTATAATTTCGTACAAAAAAAAAGTTGTATAATCGTTTCGGATAAGTGCACCGTCTTTTCTAAATGCTTTATATTTCATTTTTATCAACGTCTCCATCATAATAATGAATGCTCTCTTTAATAATGCCAGAACGGTCGGTTGCTCTCTTATATTTATCAGTATAATCAATTTATAATGAGTTAATAAGTCCATTTTATTATTCAACCAACTTATTCCCATACGTTTTCACCATTAACAATGGCGATGAATGCATTTTAGTGCATTAATAATAATAGCAGAACAGCTTTAGTATTCGCATTATGGCTAAATAAATCGTCGATCACTTGTGCAAATTAACTGAAAATCACTTAAAGTAAGACAATGTTCTAATTTTATTCGCATTACCATAATTATAAGTAAACTGGAAGAGATAAAGCAAAATAAACGAATTGAACGTGTGTTATCGAACAAAATCTGTAGTTTGTTAACCGTTAGTTACAACAAAAAATTAAAAAAAAATAATGGCAAATTTTTTTTTTCCGTACAAGTTTCGTAACATTGCTCCTTTACTATTAAATTATGCATACATTGTTTATTCTAATACCAGTTTGCGAAACTTTGCGATATTGATGCTGTTTAATTAGTGTAAACCTATGCAAAGCCATTTCTAAACAGCTTTTAATTGATTACTGAAGTTTACTGATTACTGTATTTTAATAATTGATGTATTAAGTTGAATAATAAGCGTTTTCATAAAGTGTATCCTTAAGTTGGTTCAAAACTTATTTAATAAATTAATTAAATTGGATTAATTAGGGAAAAATTTTATTATTATTATTATTATTGAAAAATTCAAAAGTTAGATATTTTAAAATAATTTTATATTATCAGAAGATTTGCGATATTTTCCAATAAATCTATGAAATTTATATTAATTTAGAAATGATATATATATATACGTTCTGTTAAATCGATTTTCTATGAAAATCGCTGATATAAAATCGAGTAATCTAGAATACTCTTTTTCGTGTTTAGGATTTACGTGTATTTCTATGCAGTTATTTTGCAGTTTAAGTGATACTATGAGCATCTTTATGCTTTCTGTTGTATATAATTGTTATGAATTGTGTTTTATTACGAATTAAAATAGGAAAATTTATGGTACTAATCGCTTCACTTGCTCAATCCAGTCGCGATTGACGCTTCCGCATCGTAGCATTTTTAGACAGATTGATCGATACGAAACTATGATCTGATAAATCTAGAGTTTAGGTAAATCTCCTTCGCACATAATAATCCTATTAAATCCTATCAAACATATTAGATTAAGCAGATAAAAGAGGACTTTTATTTTTCTTTCTTATTCTTCTTCGTTCCCTTTACGCCTTTTGAGGTAAAACATAAAAGTTTGCACAGTTGTTAAAATTAATTGTCTACATCTTCGTTTTCCTTCTTTTCTCAGATATTCTACATCGCAAATCCTATTACTGAGGAAAATCGTATTAATACGGATTTTAAATAAGGTTAATTGCATACTAAGGTCAATTGCGTGAAGTCAAAACCCTTTCAATACACTCCGTTTGCACTTAAGGTAGATATAGAACTTCATTAGTTATTATTATTTTTTTAATATAAAGTTTTAAAAATATACAATTAAAATATTTTCGAATTTTATCTTCGTTCCTTAACTTAAAATCAACAAGTAATTGTTTAAATAAATAAATAAAATGGCGGAGAAGTAAATTAACAAATAAGTCGCATCTCAGTTCCATAATTTTGCACGTTAAGTTTGCAGAAGAATTATTTAAATATTTAAATACACAAGATACAGTTTGTTTTCCTACAAAATCGATGAGGATAAAGTCAATCAGTTTACTCTTATGTGCAGTATATATTAAATACAGTTGTGCGTAATTTTGCAAATTTATTATTAATTCATTCAAGGTACTTTTAAGTATTGTTGACAGATTTGCAACTGGACGGTATTTAGTTGTTTAAACTAGATTTATAACTAACTTTCCATTGTTTCCATTGTTTGTTTCGATTTCGTCAAGTTTTGATCGTATATAAGCCGATTGTAATTAAATTTTCATAAGTAAATTTTTAATCTAGTTCCACCTAAAATCGAAGAAGAAAATACAAGTTCGGATAGCGAAGTTAGAGAAGGTGGTGATATAAGTTTGAGGTGTGCAGCATCAGGATCTCCAGCACCTAAAATTAAATGGAGAAGGGAAGACGAAAAAGACATAACGTTGGGAGTAAAGAAAGGTAAAAAATTATTGCTTCATTATATTCGCTAATATTTCTAGACAATTATATTTAATTGAAGATCAAAATGTCGTGAGTTTCGTGTAGTAGAAATTTATGAATTAATTAGTTAAATGCAGCTGTCAATCGATACCTAAACATATAATATCTCATTCAATATCACCTTTATAGACGTCATTTCCCCAATCTGTTGTCAAATTGGAAACAGAATGTTCCGGAACGAGTCACGAGTCAAGTTTTGATTGATGGATTGTAAGAATTTTCTCCCATTTAGTCAATACCCGAGGAAGTACAAGCTGTTTCAATTCTTGTACTTCACGATCTGTGACCGAAACAACATTTGTCAATTTGCGTCTACAAAAATTTCACTCTCAAATGTTGCTATTGGACTTTTGGAAATGTTTACTTCTACTACTACTACTACTGTCATTCTACGAGAAAAGTTTCAAAAATGATTATTTTCTCTTAATAAAGTATAATACTGATAAAAATCGTTTTTATTTTCAGAAATAATAAGATATCTTCCTAGTAAACAACTTCCATATTCGCGAAAAAACAAATCAAAATGAGAAGAAAAAAAAATTTTTTCTTTCCATTTATAAGAGACGATCCTCGAAAAATTTTCTTATAAAATAATTTTCGAGCGGTTATTAATTTAAAATATTAATTAACATAAATATTTATATAGGAATAAATATATTTATAGAATAATAAATCTCCTAACTATAAAATTGTTGGGGGGAAAAAAAGAATTATTATATCATCGAAAACCATTTTAAAAATTAATAACTTTTAATATCGAGTAAAGTATTCACCTTTCCTTATATCTTTAAAACATGACTTAAAGGAAGATTTCTTCTCGATTAAAAATTAATCGAATTTATGAATAATTCAGCAGATTGCATTTACCTGAATAAGTAAGCAGTTTGCAATAGAAATGAGAAACATCTATTCTCATCAGCCTTTCTCTGATGTTTAATTATTCAATGGTCACAGACTATTCTTGTGTAAACAGTTTCTAATTAAATATTCTTTTAAGTTTAATTTCCTATTCTTAGCTTAAACTCAACTTTATTTTTTTTTCAATGAAATATTTTTGTAGTGCCAAGTGTACATGGTGAATATCTTAATATCAGCAAAACGAGCAGACTTCACATGGGCGCATATCTCTGTATAGCATCGAATGGAGTGCCTCCTTCTGTTAGTAAACGAATAATGTTAAAAGTTAACTGTAAGTATATTTTAAAAATGTTTTTTAACTAAAATATGGTTGTTTGTTTTAATTTTTCAATTTCATCATTACAAAATAATAATTTAGTGATTCTGAGATTTAGTTAATTTTTATAATGTCCTTTTTATTATGGCGTACTTTAGATAAAATATATTGGTTTTATTCCTTTGGTTATATGTAATAAACATTCTAAAAATAGGAAAGATAACATTAAAAATTGCTTATTCCTAAACAGCTCAATTTGCAAGTAAAAGTTTTATTACTTATAACGTTTTCGGACCTCTGATCGGTCCCTCATCAGCACATTTATATAAAAAAAAGAACTTAACCTTTTCTTAGATTAAGTTCTTCTTTTTAGAAAGGTTAAGTTCTTTTTTTATATATGAATGTACTGATGAGGAACCGATCAGAGGTCCGAAAACGTTATACGTAATAAAACTTTTACTTGCAAATTGAGCTGTTTAGAAATTAACTTTTAACAAAGGCAAGTGTTTTCCAAGTATTGACTTTATATTAAAAATTGCTTTAGAGAGGACAAAAATAAGTACTGTATATTATAAAGATGGTAGAGATATAGGTTAACTGTGTTTATAAATATATATATATTTCATTTCAGCAAATATTTACTTATTTTTAATTATCTGAGTACTTTTCTAAAGTAGAGTAACATTGAATCTTGCTTAGGTCCTATCATTTTTACTGATTTATTAAAGAACACCAAGAGAAAAGGAAAAATTAAGAATAATTTCAACCTTTTCAAGCATGATTCAATCACATAATTATTGACTCAAGCATGAAAAGGGTTTTAAATAAAACTTATTAATTTCTGAAACAGTTAAAATTTTTGGAAATTTGAAAATATCTCATGGACAATGATATATTTCGCGCGACTTTGCGTCGCGTCGCGTCTCGAAGCTGAAGGTCATTTAAAAGTCAATTTTAACCGTTATTTCCATTTTTAAAATATATGTTAATTTTATTTGAAAAAAACCAGTTTTACGTAAGAAAATTACAATTTTTCAAAAATTAATTTTTATAAATTAGAAATTGAAAATTTTCTAGAAAGTACAATGCTGTATATCAATGCAATGAATTTAAAAGTTTTAATTCAATTTATAATGATAATATAATGGAAATAATTTTCAAAATCGTGGTTTTAATTAAATTCTTTAATGTAATGTAGTATTTTAAACTTTGATGAATTCATTTTTGCAAAAATAAAACCTAATGATTTCTCAAATATTGCTACTTTCTTACCTTTATCACTTAAGAGATTTTCTTGCAAACTTTGCCTTTTAAATGAGATTACGATAGTTAACAACCATCACAACCTCCATATTGCTGCAGATGACAGCTTTAACTATAATTTTCATGAGATATGCAACGGCACAAATGCACCGCTGCAGTTAAGTTGTCTCAATATATATATATAAACTGTAGGTAAGAGATAAAGAAATTTTAATGAGGCTGATATGCTTATCAAGTATTGTTTGTAAGATATAAAACTCATATAAAATTAAATTTAAAATGAAATATTCTGTACATAAAAAAGGATAAAGAGAAATTAAATGACACATTTAAAATTCTACAAAAGAAAATGTAATATATATCTGGACTATAAAAATTCTGGAATGTTTTAAATATTAAAAAAAAAATGTTAGATTTCTTTCTAATGCAAAATTTCATTGATTTTATATCCAGAAAAAATTAATTTCTGTAGGTTTTAGTCTGAATAAATCAATAGAAAAATCTCAAGTAAGAAGGAAAAGATCAAGCTTCTGAATTATCAAAAAGACAGAAATCCAAATTCAATGATCTACATTATGTTCCCATTTTCTAAATGTCCACTTAGCAAATGACTTTCTTCCTCTTTGCTTCTCTTATCTACAACAAATCTGTACCATCCATCTAACAAAGATTCTACTTTATTATTCCATTAATATAATTTTGGGGGACCTTTGCAAACTTCTTTTACTAATAATTAAAATATATTGTGGATTTTTGTAAGTAAAATTGAATAACATAGTAGAATTAAACCAAATTTTCTATAGCATATATTTTGTATATATATATATATATATAGAGAGAGAGAGAGGGAGATGAAACTTTATGATAATTTAGCAATTTCTCATATAATGCCTCGCCGCGTCTATTAGTCGCGACGTGTTCCTTTAATTAAATAAATTTTACTGTTAGATTTATTTAAATCTGCTAGCAAGCATGCAAATTATATTAGCTAATATCTGAGAATTATTAATTAGGAAAGTTACAGATCAATTTGGGGGTCGTTTCGCAGAAAATCAGAAATTTTGATATGGTGACAGTGAATATAATTTATTTAGAAATATTACTTAATTTTATACGTTGAAATTATTAACATTAAACATTCTCACTAAGATTGTTTGTGTCAATAAAAAAAAAAAATTAAAATGGATATAAAACGTATTAATAATAATGTAATCAGATGATCGCTTCTTGTCGCATCGCATCGCGTCGCGTCGCATGCTTATAATTAAAGAATTTGATTCTTCAAATAATTTAATTAATTTTTCAATTAATTTAATTATAGTAATGTTTACGTTATTATTATAATAATATTTAATGATGCAATTATCAATTTACGAATATTTTTTAAGATTTTTGATTGATAGTAGCCTCTGATTGAAGAATCAAAATGATTCTTCAATCAGAGAACACTATCAATCAAAAATCTTAAAAAATATTCGTAAATTGATAAATTCATCATTAAATATTCTTATAGCAATAAAGTAAATATTATTATAATTAAATTAATTATCCAAAGATAATTAAATTGCATATTAAAATTAAATTTTAATCGTTCAAAGTTAGCATAAGTGGTACTGAATCACATCGTGTACGTAATCGTAAAGAAGGAAAAAAAAACTTTTTGGACTTGTTAATTCTCACAAGTCAGGAAAAATTCTTGTCTGGGATAACAACAGTTTAAAAACTTGGAAGACAAAGTAGCGCCTAATTTAGAGAAATCCCTACCAGGATGGATCATACAGGTTATACAAGACTTCCCTATAATAACTATTCTTCGGAAAATCCAGGATTTGTCAAGTGAAGGTAAGTTATACGGAACAGATGACGAGATAACAGGGATGAAGACAGGAATCTCTTCTTGTCTTACGAGCTAACTGACAGGGAAAAACATTTCCCAATTCGAGATATAACACGACTTATGGCAGATAGGACAACTTCTCATGGCGATAAAATATAATCGAACAAATTACTTTTTTTTAACAAATATTGAGATTCTTGTGCAATATATATCATCTGCATTTGCTATTCTTTAAATTTCTTTGTTTGTGCGGGCATATGTAGCAGCAAACTAAATATATCTCATACAATTATTTAAATATTTAATTAAAGTAATATATATATATTTTAATAAAATCCAAATATTGCATATTTATTGTTTTACTGTTTTAGATATTTTGTTACCTTTACCTCTTTATTTTTGGTAAATTTAAAAGAGAAAAACTCGCTTTAAAATTATATAAATATTTATATAAAGAGTTGATGTTTATCTGATTTTTATTGGATATCAAATATTTTTAAATATTAAATGTATTGTCGATTTTTCTTTAATTTTATTCCTTTTTAATTTTTGTTAACCACGATTTTGTTTAAGTTTGCACTTCTTAATTTTTCGCTTTAATGGAAACAACCAAGTAAAAAAAAATAACTGAAACGACACATTAAGAGAAAATTAAGATTGACGAAATTTAGAAAATAAAAAAAAAGAAATTAAACTAATTTATTTTTATTTTTGAATTTTTTTATTTTTCGTCACTTTATTTTTATTTTTTACTTACTAGTTTTCATTATTATTTTTTTTCTCGTTTATGTGGTAAGACGGTATTAGTTTTGATCCAGTTTGAAAAGTTTTGTTTGGTGTCCAAAAATCCACTCGGGGATCGATAAAAATTAAACGAGAGTTCGACGGGATAAATATAATTATTATTATTACTTTTTTAGTATTTTTATCTCTGCGAAACAGTAGTTTATTCTCGATACAAAACAGAATCCAATCTGCGAAATTTAAATATTAAAAAAAGAAAAAAAAAAAAAAACGGGAATTAAACAGTTTATCAAAGCAAAATTCTCTTCGTTTCAAGCTTCGGCAATCAGTACTTAGCAATATTTATGAAATTTATTAACGATCTAGAGCAAATAAACTATCTTGCTGGTATTATTGATTTTTCTAGCGTCGCGCTGCAAATTAATGTTTTTAGCTTCTTCTAAATGGAGTCAGCGCCGGATCTAGATATTTTGTCATCTGAGGCAAAATTAGAAAATTGTGCCCCCTTTCCTCTTTATTCACGCACATTAATACATAAACATATCTAATACTTTGGAACCGGGAATTAATGACCTCAGATACACAGTCACTGAGAAACATACAAAAAACTTGGGTTGGGTTGGGAGACAATCAGTGGCATACTCAGAGGGGACGAGGGGGTTCAGTCCACCCGGCCACCAAGCTGGATGAGGG
>WUQG02198978.1:0-21985 GCA_011317285.2 Androctonus mauritanicus
TCATCTACTCTTTATGCTCTTTCAGATGACAAAATATCGGCAAAATCCCAGACACATCGGGTGCGATGCTCCCTTGTTAGATGAAAAATTCAGTAATCTTCATTCGCCATTATGATTTAAATTCGTTTTTTGAGGCAAAATCACGAAATCACGCCAATTTTTGTTAGAAATTACTTAAATAGCAACTAATTTATCTTAATATTCGATATAACTTATCGTAATTTCAAGCACTTCCTTTCCTTCCGAATGACTTATTTTTTTTCTTTTTATTTCTGCTAATAGCTTCATAAAAATTTGACCGATTAAAACGAAACCGGATAAAAGGAAGTCTATTGTATTCCAAAGAATAAGTTCGGAAAATGCTCCGAGAAGTCTGTTTGCTGGAGAAAATAAAAATTGACGTTACATCACGAGACAATGTGATTTGTTGAACGGCTGGACCTATCACGTTGTCTCGTGATGTAACGTCATTTTTTATCTTCTCCAGCGCAGACTTCTCGGAACATTTTCTGAACTCACCCAAAATTAGAAAAATTATAGAAGGTTGTTTTTAAACCCAACAGATGGCGCTACCGTTATTAAAGTTATGAAGTGAAGTTTTTTACATTTTCTGATATAAAATTTTTATATGAATCTCATATAAATACATTTTATTTTTATTAATTATACAAATAATTGTGCTATATATTTTATATACATAAAATACTAAACATGTTGAAATCTCTGCATTTTAATAAAATTTTTCATTACAAATCTGAGAAATTCTAATATATGCAAGAGAATTAGCTGCGGATTACCTATAATCTTCGGTAACTCCAGTAATTTTTCATATGTCTCACATTATTATTTTCGACTTGGTTATCTGCCAAAAATTAGAGTTTCTTTCTTATGCTTGACAGTGAAACATTATTTAAAAACTTATAATAAAAATCCCTATGTCATAAATCACAAAACTTGAATCATCAATCATGAAACAAGATAATTTAACTACTTTTACTTGTTTTAATAAATTATTAAAACAAGTAAAATTATTTTTCTTCAGGTAACTGTTAAATGCAAACAAAATTACACGTTGTGTTAAAAAAAAGAACTAAAATTAGCTATGTAGTTAATTTTAAACTGAATTTTTAGTTCAAAATTAGGTTAGACAATGAACGTGTTAGTTCCAAATAATGAAAGATAGACAATGAACATGTTGATTATAGGCTCCATTCATTCACAATCGTGTTTTTTTACTCTCCATTGATAAATGAGAAGTTGATAGTAAAGAATTGAATGCGCCAATTGTTTTCATAGTAAAAATTTTTATAAATAAAGCAGCAATTACATTAAAATTGTATTAAAAATAGTTTTTCTTGTCGATTTTAATCGTTAATAAAGTATTTTGCAGGCATAAGACAATACTAAACACAATGAAAGTTATGATTATACTTTCGAACTTTATTAAAAAAAAAATTAAATGAAAACATAAACTTTATAAATTTACGAATTTTATTACGTTATTAATATTCATTTTTTATGAAAATCGATTAATTATGCGTCTAGTTAATAATCGAAATCGTTACAATAATTATAGTTCGGAATTGTTGCAGAAAATTCCTAGAATCATTAACATAATTTATCATTTTATATTAGGGGGAACTTCTTGTGCTGTTAGAATTGGCAGATTTTCAGACAATTATCAAAAAGTTTCAACTTAGAAAAATAAGATATTTGTTTAAAATGTTAGTGCAGAAATTATGTTTCTATAGAATAAAACGTGTGTTAAATTGCAAAAATAATTTCTGCTAAAAGTGTGCTTGATCGAATTGGATATATATATATTTTTCTATTAAAGTTTCTTTTATCTGAAATCTATTTTACTTCATTCAAAGATAGATTCTGTTTGACCCAATTTCCAGATGTTCTCGGTTAATAGGAAAAATTTGTCAGAACTAATGAGAATTTATTCTCAAGGTTAACTAGTTCTCAGATTACAGAATGATTTTTCAAATAAAGCTTAGTTTTTTATGTTATTCTTTATTGTTAATGCGATAAAAGTAACGTTATTGATTTGAAATTTAATTATTATATCAAGAAAGAATAATAATAATATACATCAATCATATAATAATTCTAACGAGATGTGCTATCTAGTTAACAATTTTTAACAAGATGTCGAAACAAGTGGCGAAGAAGTGATAAAAGTCAAACAATTTTTTCTCTTTACGTAAACATTTTCAAGTTCTTTTTTAGGAAAAGAAAATGCTACAGATTAATTCCATCTTTTAAAAGATGGATTTATGCCAAAATATTTTCCGTGTACAATTGTAAAATTGGAATTTGAATGTGCTATATAATCATTTTAAAAGTTATAGGTTATTTGGCTATATTCGCTTTTCTGTAACTTCTAATTTGCAGAATGCAATATCTCAACGTTAGCGAAATAACAATTCATTAGCTAATTTTGCTATTTGTGAAGTTAATCTGTAAAATAACGTACAATCTACTTTATACTATTGACTTACAATCGACGAATACGAATTCCTCTGGAAAATTCAATGATTATAAATTGCAGAATTAAACCAAAATTTCCTTAAGAGAGGTTCATGATACTTTTGCAGATTTTTTTCAATGTGAAAGGGATCAAAATTTGAAAGATTCTAGCTTAGAGCATCTTTTAGTGTTCTAACATGTATGAAATACATATTAAAATATGCTCTTTTCAACTAATTTATTTACTAATTTGTTTTTGTTTAGAAATATAAATACTGTTATTTTAAAGCAATTAAATACTTATTATACAATTTTCACATTTATCTTTTTTCTACACATATTATTTTATATCAACTGTAGCAATGATTTATTTGAATGTTTAACATTGAAAATCAGAATATTTTAAATAGCACAAGATTAAAATTGAAGTTCATTTATTTAAATTTATATTATTTTGTATATTATTTTAATTTTGCGTTAATTATTTGTTTTATATACATTCTTATAGATGGATGCTATGCATAATTAAAATTTTTTTTTTATTTTTGCAAGTTACTATTAGAGTTTCTGTATTTCATTTGCAAAAATCATTAACAAAATTGCTACAAAAATGGTCTAATTGTGTTTTGAATGAATGTGATGCCAAGGTATAAGTGAACTAAATTCTTATCACTAATGAAATTTCCGAAAAATTAATATTAATTATTTAATTTTTACTGATAATGATATCAAGCATAGAATGAGGAATTTGACATTTTTCGCTTATATTTTAATGCTTTATATACTTTTTTAATCTCCTATGCTAAAATTATTAATGTTGATAACTGATTATTTATTTATTACAAAAATGAAAGATATCCCTGTAAAGCGAAGTAGTTTAAATAGTAAAGATAATGATTTATTTCCTTAAAACTCAAATTACAAATATTCTAACTGAAAATGTAAACAAAAAGTGAAGGCTAAGTAAACTGCAAGCAGCTTTATCAAGAACCTTAAGTGTTTATATCAGTTTACGAAACCAGACTTAGCACATATGTTAAAGATTACCAATCAATTCTGACTGACTACTGAACTGGAGGTGGATCATGTTGATTGGCCCCAGCATTAAATATTTCCTGGCTTCTGGTAAATGACGGAAGCAACTAATGAAAGAAACGACAAATACAGAAAATGCGATAGCAGATGAACTCACGACTAAAAATAGAGAAGGAAAACAGAAAAAGATGCAGAACTAAGTCAATAAGCAAGAATAATATCAGAAATTATATAGAATTATATGTGCTAAATTAAAAATAATGAAGATTTTTGTGTCTTTTATAACTGATTAACAGGCTTAACTTACGTTACATTGAATAATAAAATGGATCAAACAATGTGCAGCACTCTATACATATATAAGCAGTCAGAGGGGGTAAGAGGGGCGGATGCCCTGTGCTTCACGATTTTAGGGGCTCAATTTATAACTCAATATGTTGTCCACAGTTTTATTTTAAATTTTGAAGGGCCTCAAAAATATTAGTTGTCCTGGGCCTCGCATTTTTTCTGAAAGGCACTGTATATAAGTATGAAGAACATTAGTTATAGAAACTGCTATTTTTTAAAATATTAAACAATTTTCATCTGTTTTCATATTAACATTAAGAAAATAATTAAAAATATAAATAATTATTCAAAATAATTCATTATATTAATGCAACATGACTAAGAATAAATGTTCCGAATCGTATCTTCTTTAAAATTTGATGGTGAAGAACTTGAAATAATAATTAACTTATATAAATAATGCTGATTTATGGTCAAATTATAGACTTACTACATTTTATAAATTATAATTATTTTTTAAACAGATCTTAGTCTCCAAAATACACTTGTTACGAAAATGCACTTTCATGAAAATTTGTTGTGTAATATTAATAAAAAAATGCCATGGATATATTAATTTCTGATTTATGTTCTAAAAATTTAGTGATTTGACAATAAACGTCAGTAATTCTGTAGATAATGATCCTAAATCAATAGTTAAATTTATTATCTATCTATTAAAGATAAGGTATATTAATAATAGACCATTTTTGTATATTCATGGTTACTATTATCTGTTTGTAATCAGAATTTACTTATTTCTGATCAATAAAATAACAAATATAAAAAATAAACTACGGTTTAGATAAGGTCAGTTACCTAATGTCAAGTAAATTTAGATACATTCCCTAAATAACAATTACAGAACTAAACTTCACATTGGTTTAGTCGTAATTCTACGAAAAGAAATTATATTTTTAAATGTTATTTTCAGAAATTTTTTGCGTGAGAAAAAATATTAATTTTAAACAAAGATAAATTAACTTTTACAAATACATTTAGCAATTATTGTAGTTATTTTTGTCATTATTTTTGCTTTGATTAGTATAATTTTCAATATGAAAAAGTAACTTAGTCGAGGTTGTGTAGGATTCTTCATCATTTTTTAAATGTCTGAAAGGCAAAAGCTGCCAAAGTCAATTCTCTCTGATTGCTAAGTAAAGCAAAAATAGACACAAAAGGAATAGCAAATATTTCAAAAAAAAAAAAATTGTGGAACATTCTTCGTTAGCATAAGAATTTTCAATTCTCTGAATCAAAATTACTGAGATCAGAATTAAAATGTGTTTTATACTTGATTACTTTAAATAAAAAATGATATCTACTTTGTTATAAACTTTTTAAGAGGACTTAATTGTTGGAAATTAATGATTTATAATTCAGATATGAAAAATTAAGCATATAAAGTGCAGAATTGAAGCTGTGTTATTTTGAATCATTTTATCACATATTTTTAACTATGTTTGAGCAAATCTACATTAAAAGAATCATTGAAATAAAGGGCTCAACTGTACTTTTAATTCACTATAAAATATTTCATTATGACAGAGCAATAAAACATGACTTTTGCCAAAATAATGCGAATTTTGATTTCATTCTTATGTTTATATAATAAACATAATATCAATAAAAAATAAATCTTTGAAACTGAATGAATAAACAATTATTTTTTATTAAATTTTTAAAGTTTTATGGAAAAATTTTTTGAAAACTTCGAAAAATAGTGAGATTTAGATGATGCTGTAATGCTATTATCTTTAACTAATAACTTTAAAACTAGTTAGCAAATTTTCGTGAAAGTTAGTAATGTTCTGCCATTAAAAATATCTTCGAAGCTTTAATAATTATCTCACTAACTTTAACCTTTAAAAATAGCAGACATTATAAACTTTTGAGATATTCACTTGATAAATTCTGAACTTATTCATAGATTTTAATGAAGTTTAACAATAAAACAAATGACTTTTCAGCAGTTCGATTGTCATTGAAGATAATTTCGATAGCATATAAATTAATCATTTATCTAAAAGATTCAGTCATTTAAAAATGAGAAACATTTAAAGTTTGGAAAACTTTTGAACTGTTTGATTGATTGTTATGGTATTCAACACAGAATTTATGCTATTGGAAGTAATTTTTGATGACATATATTTAATCATCTTGAAATATAGGAAATATTCAGAAAATAGCCAGTTATTTCTATCAGAAACTTTTAAACAAGCAAATACAAAATATTGCGCAGTTTTTTTACATTTCAACTTGTGCCGTTCGAAAAAAGACTATAAATGAATAAAACAAGATATAAACTTAGAATTCATAGTGAAACCGAGATTAGGCTCTTCTCAACATATTCGCATAAAAAGATGGGTTCACTTAATACAGGCGCTCCTCTAGTTACGAACTTTCGTACTTAAAAACATGAAATTTCAAAAAAACATCAATAATTTTAAATAATATGATAAAAAACTGCTCTAACAATCAATTTTATGTAAAATTACACAGTTATTTAACATATTACGATAGTATTTCAAGATGGTAGCGGTTACACCAAAAATTCCTCGTTTTATATTCGAAACTTTTCATTAAAATCTGTGAAATAAGAAACTTTTAATTGGTCCAATCGTGAAATATATTACAATATACAGTATATAAAATTATTGCAGTTCTTTTGGAACCAAAATAATAGCAGTATCTGAGTTACGAACAACCCGATTCACGAACAAAACTTTACATACGAATTATATTCGTAACTATAGGAACCTGTATAGCGGAACAGCTGATCGAGCCGTTTAATCATATATTGATAATTATGAATATTTAGTTCTCTAAAATATCGTTATTTTAACGTTATATGAATACTGTATATATCAGCATATATCATTTTATACATTTATCTATTTGCTAACTTCTTTCGAATGCCACTATTTTCAAAAACATAAGATCTTTGTCTATGAATAAAGTTCTTTAATTCTTAACAAAACAGGAACATATCTCGTCTTGTTCCTGATTGAAACTTGAAGGTTTTAAAGTTCATCTTTTAGTGACACATTATCTATTTTCATTGTGAGTTTATAAAATTGTATCCATGAGAATTAAAAGAAATCCTTTCAAATGAAATATCAGATATCGTTTAAATGGAACAAATAGAATGCAAATAGTATTAAAGTTATCAATTTTATAAATTTCCAATAGATATATGATAGAGATACAAAATTAATAGGCATTTCTATCTGTTAATGAATAACAAACACCTAACGTTGATTACTCTGCAATTATTGATATAATGATACTTAGCAGATTTTAAGAACGAATAACATGATTATATAAGACTATTTATATAAAAAAAAATAGCTTAAACTATATAATGTAACTACAACTATATAAAAACAGTAGTCAATCAAACATGGGAAATTATTAACGGAAATCTTCAATTTTTAACTATAGTTGAAAAAAATGATTAAATATACTTTAATTCGGATAGCCTGGCTATAATTAAAATAAATTAGAAAATAAAACTTAAAAAAATATTCATATTTAGAGAAATTGTTAACTAAATTATATCAAAATCTAAAATTATAATTTATAAAGCAAAATTTTTTTGAAAATATTTACCGCTATAAATACTGTAATACTAAACTAAAAGCAAAAAAGGTTAAAGATTTTCTTTCTAAAAAATTGTCACATAACGCTAGTGAAAGTTTTGTTTATATTTTTTGTTTTATTATAATTAATGTAGGCCCTTATTAACTTTTTCTATATTAGAAGTAAGACGAAACTTCCAGCTTCAATACTAGATCGAGTAACATAATAGATCCATTATTCCTTTCATATCTAACAAACGGAATGAGCTATTATATAGCGAAAACCAAGCATGAATTTATCATTAATTATTTTATGAATGAGAGAAATAAAAATAAAAAGATTACAAACTTTTTGAAATCATTATTAAATTTTTTCTAATGTATTTCCATTTCTTCGAATAACGTTCTACCAAATTTTACATATGATTCCGTAAAACTTTAATTTTCAATTTTTTCTAACGAATTAAACGTATTTTAAATATTGCAACTTTACTTTATTCTATACGAAATAAACAATGCACTTAATTAACTACATAAATATCTAGTTCAGTTTATTGTTTTGAATGTAAAATTCTGTTTAATTTTAATAACTTCATTCGTCCTTTCAATAGTAATAAAAAATTAATTTTTGTAAGTATTTCACGTTCTATAAAATTTGATTTATTTAATTCTACAGATCAAAATGTATATAGCATTCTAGAAATTTTTAGAAAATGCAAAAAATTAAATATTACATAAAAAAAAAATATGTGGAAATCTGAAAGATAAGCTATGAAATGATGCTTGCTAATATGATAAGCTTCATCATTAACAGTGCGACTAAAATAAAATGATTCTATAAATATCCTTATTAATGCTGTTTTTAGATATCTTTCTAGCACATAGTCGTCCTATCTCCCCCTCTTTAGAGGTAAAAAAAAAAATTTTGTTGAACAAAGAAACGAAAGGTCAAAGAATGCTTTAAAACGTATCAATGCACAAATATAAAATCGAATTTTGATATAAAATAATCGAATTTATGAAAATACAAACTGATATTCTAAAACATTGATACAACTTAATATCTGAATAGGCATTAATAATGTTTAATTCTTATTACTCAATATAACATTAATCAATGATTGGATGAAATGTTTAATGTTTTTCTTAAAGCTTATTTTATTTTATTCAAAGATAAACTGTTATTTGACCTAATTTTGGGTTGTCAGCAGCTAACGCAAAAATGTGTCATCAGTAAGAAGAGTCCATAGTCAAGGTCGTCTGTCTTAGTTTGACAAATAGAATTATTTTTTTTAATCTCCTAAATAAAATTATTAAATATATAAAATCAATTTATCATAAACATTAAACTAATTTAAAATTTTATATATATTTTTATTATTATTTGAAATAAGAGTAATTATCGAGATAGACTGAATAACTAAGTCACCCTCAAAAATTGGTTTAGGCCAATTTATTTTATCCATAGAGAACACATTAATATGTTGAATTGTAAAAGATGTTAAAATATGCATAAATGCGTAAAAAATATAGATTTATTTAACTGGCAATGAATCAAAATTAAAGATTAACTAATTTCATATAAATCACGGAAGCAATTAATATGTCTACTTGCATAACGATGTCGATTATAAAACTTTATTTGTAAAAAGTAAATTCTCACGTTTTTAACAGAAGAGAAACAAGTGGTGGAAGAAAACGGAAAAATTTTTAAGTAATTTTTTTTTCTTTCTTACGGAAAACATTTCCGGATGGTTCCGGAGAAGAAAATGTCACAGATTAGTTCCGTAGTAAAAGGTGGATCTGTGCCAGAGTTTCTCAACGCAGAGATGCAGAAAACATTTCGACTATACGTCTCTTGGCAAACGTTGGGAGTAAACAAAGAGGGACGTTTGGGTTCCACGTGATTTTTTGGTTACATTAGGGTTAAGATGTTTTCTGTGATACGTTATAAAAACATATGAAAAATGTGGAGTACAATAATCTTAGTGTTTTATGTATCTTCTGTTTCTAGCGAGATAGTTAACGTCGGTAAGTTTCACTAAAATTATCTTACTATAGCATAAATCAATAATTGCGAATATCTCTTTTTAACGCTAATAAATCGTTAAAGATCGGTTTCGTTAACATTTAAATACTCAGTTGTTATAAAATTTTGTTAGCAATCTCCCTCTTAGTTTGTCAAATACCGAAGATGCTTTACAAGGTTATGTTGATATTTTTTGTCACTCTACTCATCGGATTGTGTTTCCTGTTAAAGAAGCAAAAATGAAAGATTACAGCTTACATAGAGTTTAGTAGGCTTTATATAACTTTCACTGCATATACTAAAGTATAATTTATAAATATTATAAATTATACCTAAGAAATTACTTAATCGGTTTAGAGAAGTCTTTTTAATACCTTTTTAATTTTAATTTTCTATATTTTTAAAATTACACAAATTTATTCTTATAAATTATGAATTTGTTCCAAACAAATCCCAAAAATATCATATTTTAATTACACAAATAATATCTTTAATTAATATTATTTAGTAGAATAAAAAATAATTTATTCTTGTTTATTTAAATTTTAAAAATATCAAAATTAAATTATATATAAGGAATAATAATTTTGATATTTTATCTGCTTCTACCATCAAAAAAAAAAAAAAAAATTGATAAATTGATTGAATTTTTATTATTTAACATAATATACAGACTTTAATAATTAGTTTATGTAGAATTTTTCATTAATCCGTTCAAATTAGTGACTATCGAAAAATAATATTTAATTATTTAACCAGTTATGTTTGGATTTACTGTATTAAATATTTATATGTTGTGATGTTCTGATCATTTATCTAAGGTTACATACATTTTAAATATAATTTTAAATATTTAATACAATAGAAATTATAAAGGTACTTCCACTTAACAGCATTGATTGTCAAGGATAACAGATGTATAAGTTACTAATAAAATGATAATAAAAATTAAATAATTCCTAAAATATTTTTGTGACTGATCCATATTATTTTATCGTTCTATAGAAATAATTTACTGCAGAATAATGCATATTTTTTAAATATATATATATATATATATTAAACTAAATAAATTTTCTACCTCAAATTATATTTTTAATTCACAAATTTACTTTACTACTATTAATATTGCCCTCTTAAATTCGTGTTTAATTTGTTACTTAATTCGTATTAAATAATTAAAAATTTTTATTTGTAAATACTACTATAATGCGAATAAAAAAAGTTAAATTTTTGAATGAAACCATTTTTTTGGTTTCAGGATTATCAACAGATTTATTCTATATTCGTAAAAATTTTTTTGCATATCGAATGCATTAACTGTTTTAAATATCATAAATTAATATTGTTTATTCCGATATTTATGTACGTCTTCTCTATTTAAAAAGTAAAATGGCGAGCTAAAATGTACAGTACTATAAACAAAAAATACTACGAAAATAATACGGCTAGAGATGGATAACAGCTGTTCGACATTGCTCTTAGAAAATTTATTTATTGATAATATTCTATTTAAAAATTATTAATTATAATTTTAATTTATTTTCTTTGACTTATTATAGAATATTTTTAGGTAAAATCGGTTCTGTATCTGATTCAAATTATTCTGTGGATATTCTAAAAGATTTTAATGAAGTCTTCGCGATTAGTTTCATTGTAAAGAAAGTCGTGGTAACGACTTAAAAAACTGAATAATAGATGGTAGTATAGTGAAAATTATATATTAAATCAACAGTTAATAGCATCTTAAAATATTAGAAAATTAATATATTCGAATACTTTATTTAATTTGAAATTTAGCAATAATTCGATATTTTTTAAGTAAATTTTCTTGAATTGTAAACATTTTAATTTAGAATACAAAAATAAAAAAAGAATTGAGTTAACTTAATTAATTTTATATCAGAAGAAAAGTATTTTGGCTATTAAATATTAAAACTCTAATCAGTAAAACATTACTTTAATCATAAAGCAAGAAAAATTTCTATTAAAATTTTTTAAAATCATGATAAAAAAATTGTTATTCTGTTAAAAAAATATATAAGATTTGAAATTCTAGTAATAAATAATGGATATTTATTATTGGAAATATAGTTTGTACAATATAGAATAAAAGGAATAAAAGGCAATGGAAAAGTTTTTTTATTACCCTCATTCATTTAATGATGAACTCGATTAACGATCTACTTTCCATACAGTTTCATTGTTTCTGTAAGATAAATTTTCGATTAACGATATGTTTACGATATCACGTTAGTCTCAATAGGTCTTAGCTAATTATCAATAGGTTTTGGACATGTAGTGACTATTAATGTTATTTTATGAATACTGTATTGTATATTATTTGAAGGATTTGCTGC
The DNA here is from genome assembly GCA_011317285.2 of Androctonus mauritanicus. Taxonomy (NCBI): domain Eukaryota; kingdom Metazoa; phylum Arthropoda; class Arachnida; order Scorpiones; family Buthidae; genus Androctonus; species Androctonus mauritanicus. The sequence continues at coordinate 11,808 of WUQG02198978.1, forward strand.
TTTTAAAAAATAATTGTATCCTATGAATTTTTAAAAAATATTTTTCATTATTCTTCAATTTTCTGTTAATATTAATGTTTTAAATAATATATATTTTTAGAATGAAAAAGATCAACTTCTGATTGTTTTGGAACGAATTTAGTCTTTGATAAGAATTTCCTATATTCGATTAAGGATGATTTTTATGAATTCAAGTGATATCATGAATCGAATACCATATTTTGTTAATTGAGGAATCATATTGTTGCATAAGCATGGACTTTTAAAATAAATTCTAGAATATCATGTCAGCTGAATGGCCAAGTAGAAATGTGTCAGATTTTGACAAAGAAACTTGAGATCAATCCTTACGTTTCCGGAATGTACTTACTTGTTAGTGGGATCTTGATATGATCGTCGCCATATACATTTCTAAATTCGGTTCTATAGTATCATTTAAAAAACCAATAATGAAGTATCACATTGATGTGTATTTCATGAAACTATCATTCCGGAAGACTATTAAGGATTTTCCGTGAAAAAAAAAAATGAAAATATATTTGATAATACATATGACATAAGTTTGTTGCTGGAAGGTCTTTTGATTTTCGAAGGAAAACAATCTAGGAGATTTTCAAGATGATAACGAATCTTCATAATGACTGGTACTGATCAAAGTAAAGAATTGTTACCCAGTTTGTCTAACTAAATTCTATGTTTTACGTACCGAATATTTGTACATAATTCTCTCAGAAACATTGAAACTATCTTATTTTAGGATAAAAATCAATTGTAATTCTGTCCATAGAGTTTCAAGAAACTTGTCCATTCTAATATTTCTTTGAGATATGTCAGAATTAAAAATCATTTTAGTTCTGATATATTTGGGAATTTTACAATGAGAAAATCATGTAGAGAATGTTTTAAATAAACTCAGAGTAAATGCTGTTTTCATTCACTGGATGTAGATAATTGATAGTAAAGAAACTGTTTGGTTGGATAATTTATGCAGCCGAATCTACTTGAGATAATATATGGAAATGGCTATTTCAAACCTCACCATGGGCTAGTCATTGTTTGGATCAACTTGATGGTTGAAAAATCCAATTAATGCTCGGGTTCGAATCTGTTTAAAAATTTAGGAGTCAGGAAGTACAAGATCAATCTCGAAAGCTTCAGATTGAAATCTAACATCCTTCCAGGCAGCGATCAGGCTGGCAATAAGAAAAATTGAATTATCCAAAATCCTTTGAAATAATATCTATTTATAATGAAATTTTTTTTATATAACATTCTGTATTGGATTATTTTTGGCTATATAGTAACATATAGAATTAAAAATACTGCATATGAAAATCTGAAACAAAAAATTTAAAAGGAAAAAAAAAATGTTAAAAATGTGGGTTTTAATGCAAGGATAAGCCGACAGCAATATGACAATAAAACAAGAAGCCTTCATAAATTGAGAACTAGAAATAACATAAGAAACAAATTAAATGGAAACTATGGTATGGTATTTAGAACGATGATAAGATTTATACTTTGAATTCATTCTTTAAGAGAAAACTAAAAAAGAAATAAACATTAAAATAATCAAATATCAAAACTAATAAATGGATTATATTCTGTTAAATAACAAATACTGTATATTCATTGATGTAGTCGATAAAGTTATTGCATAAAGTGACCATAAAATAAAAATGTATAATAACAGAAAATCAGAACAAGCAAAGATAATTAAGAAGGCAAAGTAACCATTAACATATATTTTACTAATATATAAATATCAGTAGTAGTTAATATATATTAATAATTAATATTAATTATTAATATATATTAATATTAATAATTAATATTAATTATTAATACATATTAGTATTAATATATTTTACTAATTTTAAAATAAATTTTCAAAATCTAATTTAACCAAAATACAAAATTTCATTAAAAAAATAAATTTTATTTATTTGAAATAACAAGATCGCCAAAATATTAATGGAAAAAACAAAATAACAAATATAAATAATAATAAAATTTTAGAGTTATGAGATTGGCAGAGGAATTTATTATTGAAGAGATAAGAAATTTGAATTATTTTATTATGAAAACAGCAGAAAAAAATTGTTTATATTTTTCTCATTTTCTAAAAATTAAGATAATGTTTTTAACAGAGATATAAATATAATAATGCAGATATAAATAAAACAAATTTTTGTTTTCATTCTAATAATTTAAACGAAATATTTATTTATTCTATATAAGTTATATTATGGGCATTATTATAAAAAAATTCATTGCCATTAATTCCTAGAGTAGTAAGTCAATAACTTTTTTTAGCGATATTGATCTATGACTCTGGGAATTAATGCTATAATTTGTTATGTCATTGTCCTAAAATTTGGCCAATATTGACAATATCAACCTTGTCCGGATATTAACGTCATTTCCCATTGCTCATTACGCATTGTTGTAAACCTAACATTCTAACCATATTATACATGAAGTCTAGATCTATCGTATTTGAATCATGATCTAGTGGAGAAAAATCATAAAGTCGATAAATTTTTCTGGATCATATTTAATCCAAAAAATTTTAATCCTCCCAGAGAGAATTTTGTCTGCAATGAAAATTGAGACAACTGCATGAATTCACATATCAGATGTAGAATATCCATGAACTCGATAGATATTCAAAAATCGTGTTAATGCTCGTTATGTTGAAAATGATTTATACAGACCTCGAAGTACAATTTCTTCTTTTCTAGAAATTGCTATTACATCAAATAATATAGAAAATTGCAATCATTATCAAGTGTTATCAGATTTTGAACGTAAGTAAAATTAAGTTATTCACGATTACAGGTCATTCCTCGCAAAAGATAAATAGTTGATTCGCCGAAAAGTATTTGAATCCTTTGGAAAAAAATCACTTTTTTGAACTACCAACTGAAAATAGCACTTCAAGTTTACAACTGTGATTATAAACCACATGCTAATAAAAAAAATGAATTTGGCTTGCTTCTGTAAAGCTATACAATTTCAATTTTTAGGGGAATTTTATCTTGATAATAATAAAACTAATTAAAGAATTTTTTAAGTTGCATCATTTTCAATAACTTTCAACATTATTCATTAAATATTGCCAAATACCGCTAATGATCAGGCAGTGTTTGTAATTTATCTTCAAGAAACTTAAAATATATAATGGCTACTAAAATGGAAACCACATCAATAACCGGTCCATAGCTACTAATTTTAGTCAGTAGCATTATTGTCCGACCTTTCGTATTAATAGCCATTTAACACCATTAATCATAACATATGTATCATAAGAAGAGAATATAAATCTCTTCCATAATATTTTGTAAATGTGATAGTATAAAATAAAAATTAGAACAGCAATTTTTTAAATAATTAAATAGTTATAACAACGACTTATAATTTTATTATTTATGTTTAATTTGATAATTTAATATAAATATAAATCATTATTTTATAAACTTTAATTTTTTCCGCTGACTCTCAATAGAAAAAAACTTCAACTTCCTGGCTAAGGAAGTCTCTCTTCTGAGTTTCCCAAGTTCCATGAATAGTACATTTCTGAGAACTCATCATTCATGTCCATTTCTATTTTTCACAGTCTAGTAACTCTAGTCATTTCATAATAAAACCGAAATTTTTTTTATCTCATCATTGAAAATACAGTATATTGATGATAAGCTATTTGGCGAAAATAACTTACTTTCGTTCAAAATGAAGGATCTCAAATATCAGAATAAAAGTTTCTAATATAAAGTAGATTAATTGATAATTTTGTTGAGAATTTGTAAAGAAAACTTCATAAAATTTGAAATAACTAAATTAACAATTTCGATCAAAGCTTGAATAAACTTAGAAGCAATAATAATTTAAGTAAACTCTTGTTATTGTATATTATTATAAATTTATTATTTCAGGAATAGTTTTATGATGAAATATATAACTAAATGATTTATAATCATGGATTTAATGCCGGATTTATACGACATTCAGTAATAATTAGATAAAATAATTATGCTGAAATTAGAGTCTCGTGAGAGATTCTATAATGTGAAATTATTTGTATTTAAATATTAAATACAAATCCATATAAAATGTGATATTAAAGGGAAATAAAAGTCCCTAATTTTATATTTTTTATTCAGTTATATCTTTATTGAAATGGTAGAATAAGTTCATCAACAAAAGAACAGAAAATGCTTTGATACAGAACCATTATCATCTTTTAACACATGCCATATTATTCTCTTGATATTCTAATTGTGATAAATTCAGTAAAATTGCATTTATTGTTTCAACTTTATTAGTAGTTTTTTATTATATTGTATTTATGAAATTTGCTGATTGTTTGTTCATTCAGATATTAGAATTTATCATCAGCAATCAAAAAATATTAACTAATTTTGCATAATTAATATTTCGGCAATTTTTATTTTCCTATGAAACAGGAACTTTGAAAAAAAGGAATTAAAAATAAACTGTATTAAAGCAATTGACACAATCTTCTTCCTTTTCATGAGAAAATCGTCATTCTAAATTTCAAAAATATGCTTTTGAACATTGTTAAAAAAACTTAATGAAATACCGTAAACTACATTTTTATATGAAATTATTGTATTTTGCACACATATAGGCAAACAATCTTAATAATTTCAAATGATAACTATATAATTCTATAAATTTAGGTTTTATGTAAATATTTAAGTGTGAAACGATTTTATGTCACCAAATCTCTCAGTGGTTTTCAAGATTAAAACCATTAAACACTTAAACATTGGCATAAAGATTATTCAAATAAATAAAAGGAGCAATAAAATCATTTCGACAACTTACAGCAGAAATTCTAATCCTTTAAAACGATCAAGTTTGTTTTGAAAAGTTAAGTCATTTCCAATTTAAACCTAACCTTCATTTTCACAGCATAAACAATTTCAAGTTAAACCAACTGGCACTTTAAACTTTGAGAAAGAGAAACTTAAATCAACATCATTAAATGATTTCCGTTTATCTTTTTAGAAACCGCTTGTCGGAAAATGATACATGGATAGATTAATTACAGTACAGTATTTCGGTTAATATCTTTCAGATAGACTTACAACATTAAACGATCGCAATTTGATGACAGTTAGTCCGATGAAACAAAATTTTTTTTAATGTTAACATAATATTTAGATTAGATATTTTAATTTTTAATTAATATCGAATCCATTTCAATAGCATGCAGTTAATGCTTCAATGCTAAAGTTTCTTTCCAAAACTATTCAAATATAAATTTTTAAATTTGTGTTTAATAATCTTATTCAAATTTTGCATAATTAATATGAATATTTTTCGCTTCCTTTTATAGAGTAAACATTTATGCACTTGATAATCATTAAGTTTTATCTAGAATAATTATAGTTATAAATTTTCATCGTTGAAGAATACATCTTTCAGTAAGCATCGGTGTTTTTTTTTTCTTTTTTTTTTTTGCATATTTTACGCCCTTTCCAATCAAGGAAATTATTAAGGGGCAATTTCAGTAAGCATAAGGAATCTAAGAATTTTGTGTGAAATCTTACATATTAAAATCATAAGTTTAAATGTTTTCAAATTAATAATTATAATATTAATAAGCTATAAATTTAATTAATTTATTATATATTACAATCATATTGCAAAAATTTTAATTATTACAAAGGAACATTAAATTGTGCGTATGAAGATTCCAAAAAAAAAAAAAATGATCTAATAATTATTGTTTATAAAATATTTCTGAAAATTATTAATAAAACTTTTTCTTAAAATGCATCAAAAACTTCTTTCCAATTTATTTATAAATTATTCTAAAAAATATAAGATTAGAATTACTGTATTAAAACAATCAATTGTTTTACTTTAAAGATAATTTATTAGAATAATTTTAAAATGCATTTTAATATATAAATTATATTAGAATATTAATAACAATTAAGGGAAATTAATGTTTTAATGATTCAAATATTATTCATTGAATTATAAAAGAATTAGTAAATGTAGCATTCATCAACTCAAATGATTAAACAAATTTCAATAATTAAGAATTATCGTATTTCGATTACTACCGTTATACAGGGCACTAATTAATGATGAAGAGAAACTCCCAAAATATATTTCGTTCTCTGTCATCAATTTAAGTTATTCAGAGACGTGGTTTTATTAATGTTAAGTTAATTTTAATTCCTAAAACAAACTGAAATTAGGTCTATATTTGTTGGGAATCCGTTTTTTAAGCGTCTGAAAGAAAAATTTGGCATAGTTTGCGCTTTTTCAGTTGCAGGAGATAAGCAAAAATAGTCACAACAAAAAGTAGCTAAATGCTTCACTCTCATGCTACCAAAAATCATTTTAGATATGAAGTTTCCGAATCAAATTGCAAACAAAGAAAAATTGTTCATAAAAATCTAGAAAGGAAGAACAGAAATGAAGATTAGCGAAATTACAATTAAAGAATCAATGTAAAACATAAATATTAATATAAATCGAAATCTATACAATTGATAGCGTGTTGTAAGTAATTTAAATAGAGATTAAAGACTTTTAATAGTTATTATTAAGTTTTTCATTTGTTTACATCTTTTTTAATTGCTTCTGTTCATCTTCAACTTTTTATTAATGCTGCCTTATTGCATGTTATTTGTATATACAAGTTGGTTTTTCATTATTTGTGTTTGTTAAAGAGGGCTCATTTGTTTTCTTATACTTTAAATACGATTTCAAATAAATAAAAATGAACTTATCGTTAATAATAAGTCGAAAAAATTTTATTTGATAATTTTTATTTCTTAGAGTTCTCTTTATAATTGGTTATACATTAATTACAAAATATATAATCGTAGCATACATTATCAGTAACTTAGACTTTGATTTAAATGATTACTTGTGGGATAATATCAAATCATGCCAAAAATAATGTCGTTTTTGCCGTTAAATTTTGATAGAATATAAAAGATAAATCACTTGTTAATTTAACCAAGTATATTTTCGTTATGAGGTATTTATGAAGCTTTGAAAATTCATGTCTAGACAAGATGAGACATGTTTGAAGACGTACAATATAAAAAATACATTACTTTTGTGAAGACCTCACACAATATTATTTAATATGTAATTTTCATATTTATATATTGTATTAAAAACGTAATTAATATAGCCTATTGTTATTTATAAGTATATAAGTGTTTTGATCCGTTTGCGTAAAAACATTAAAAAGCTAAATAAATGCTAAATAAATTTCTTAACTTAATTAGGTGCAATATTTGAGGAACATTATGAATATCTTCAATGGGCCTTTAGGTTAGCCGTGGACCAAGTAAATAAAAACAACAGTATCCTTCCCAATATGAAATTAAGAGCATCTATCGATATAGTTAAGAAAAATGATGGATTTTTTTCTGCCAAAAGAGGTAAGAAAATCGTAATTCAAGCAAACTTTTTTCCTCTCCTATTAAGTATGTAATTATTTCCTTAATTATTATTTTTAGCTTGCGAAATGGTGAGTCAGGGTGTAGTAGCCATTTTCGGACCTCAGTCTGTTCGAACAATAGCAGCTGTGCAAGCAGTAACTGAATCTGCCGGAATTCCATTAATCATAAATCGCTGGGAATATCGAACGAAACCAAGCAATACAACAGTTTTTCTGTATCCTCATGCAGAAACTAAAGGATTTGCATTTAGAGATTTTATTCAGTTAAAAAGTTGGAAGACATTTGCTATAATTTATCAGGATCCTAAAGGTTAGTTTTACGAAAGCATCGTTCAATAAAGAAGTATCTCATAAACAGTAATATATAAACATTAATCTAAAACTTGGTATAAATATTTTTTATTCAAATGGTAAAAAAAAATAAAGTTTGAATGTTTATAGGAAAAAATAAATCCAAATAAAAAAATGAAGAATAAAATTGATCTTAACGGAAGAAAAGGAAAGAGACAAATTATATTTCAGAAAGATAAATAAATTAATAGTAAGATGAATAAATGGATAAGGAATCAGATATAGATTATCAATTATAATATATAAATAAATATTATAACCATATATATAAATGAACCAACATACAACAAAATATAATAAATTAAACGATAATGAAGTTAAATAGAATTGTAAGTGTAATTGAATAATTTAATTTAAATGAAATTTTTCTATTTTAATTGTACTTAAATAGAAGATTCCATTTAAATTAAATTATTCTTATTTTAATTTGATATCAATTTTGAACTGAAACTGAACATTATTGGAACTCTTCAAGTTGTTACTCTAATAAACAGTTCAGAAAATGAATATAAGAAAATAGAAAGTATCGAATTCAAAAGAAATTATTTTAATATTGAAAAAAATCTTCATCATTATTTAAAATTTATATGAAAACACGTGAATAACGATTTTTCTCAAAATTGTTTTTCTAGTTGACACTGTTTAATGTCGATTCAGTCATTGAACATTCTTATTAAAAGCGCATTGAAAGCTATAATATAACAATTTGAAATCTTTAGATTATTTACAGATATATAATATTGATATTTTCATAGATAACATGAGAATGAATAATCTGACAGATAACACTGAAAACAATTTTCCCCATATCTTTTTAGTGCTTTATAATCATATATTTATTCTATTTACAGTTAACCATTTATATATATATATAAAAAAGTACTTTGTATTTTGTAAAAATGTAAAAATATTGTACTTAAATATTTGACAGATCATGAGAGCTAGTATTTCTTTTACAATATTAAAATAATTTCTTTTAATTTTGACACTTTCTGTCTTCTGTTCATTTTTATAATTTCAAATGACAGATCTGAATTTTAAAAGAAAGGAGTAGAAAGAAAACTCGTTTATTTAAAACTGTTTATTTCAATAAAATCAAAGTTTTTTCTGCTTTAAATAGCCTACTTTTTATACCTGAAATATTAAAACAAAGTAATAGATCAAATCTCAAAGTAATAATGTCACGATGGCGTTATATCAGTGCGACTTTGATATCAACTTGAATTCAAATACAACTCTAAAGGATTTAAATATATATTTTTGTTGTCACCCTAAAATGGTCCACCCCCTTGAGACAATCTTGATCCAGGAATCTGGATAACCTATATTACTCGCAGGATCGATCACAAGAAATCTCTATGAAAAGTATGGTTCCAATAGATTAAATAGTGCGGGAGCCTATGTAGGACAGACAAACTGCGTTTTTAGCTTATTTTTCGAAGGAAATGGAGGTTTATAAGGTAGGATTCATGTCTGTATCTTCCTACTAATAATTTTTGAACTGATTAGTATCATATATATCTATGAAATTTCGTAATGATGTTCGTTAATGGTCATCTCAATGCCGCATAATTTAATTCGGTTGGATCGTTTAATCCTACAGGATTGCATTTAATTTTTATCAAAATTTTATTTTATACGTTTGATAATAGATGACGCTAAATGTTAGCAGTGTAGAAATAACATATAGCTTACGTATTATCAATATCTATCACAATGACATCACAGATACATTGACTTGACATCATCGTGGCATAACAGTAGCCGATGTCATAAATACTGGTAAGTTGCAACGGCACAATGATGCAACAATGAATGCCGCCATGATACCGTTACGTGATCGTGACGTCTATGTTGGTTAAACCAATGTTAAAATTGGACATAAAAAAGCCAATGGATTAAAAATGCTAAATAAATGAAAATAAATAAAACATTAAGTGATTTTAGTTCTTTCTGCAACTGTTTGTTGAATTCCGACTGCTTTATTTGTTTTATTATTAACTTCTAAATAATAATCGATTAGAAATTAATTTAGAAATTAATTAGTTGATCAATATGATTAGTTCGTGTATTATATAAGCTTTCTTTTTTTCCTGTTTTAGTGCAATGTTTTTTGAAATTTTTCTCGTACTTTATTATGAAATATGTATGCAATTTAAATAAGGATTTTTCTTATCTAAGTAACGGAATTGTAGGAAACATTTTCTACATTAATGACTTTTAAAGTATATTATTTTAGTATGCAGTTAGATATCGACTTACTATACAGGGTGTTTATAAAGTCTTGCACTGATAAAGAAAATTTATTTAAAAAAAACTATTTCAAATATATACATACTTCTTTTTTTATTTTGATCCTTATTTC
>WUQG02199089.1:0-21975 GCA_011317285.2 Androctonus mauritanicus
GAATTTGAAACAAGATTTGAAGATTTTAAATCTTTGGAAGACAAATTTTCTTTGTTTTCTTCGATTTTCTCAATAAACATAGAATCAGTACCTAATCATATGCAAATGGAAGTGATTGAGATTCAGTGCGATTCAAATTTGAAGGCAAAATTCATTGAAGTAGGTGTGCCTGAATTTTACAGATATTTACCAGTCAGGCTTGAAAATACACGAAGATTCGCATGTGAAATCATTTCCATGTTTGGAAGTACTTATCGGTGCGAGCAGTTATTTACACTTTTGAAAGGAAATAAATCTCCTATCAGATCTAGAATTAACGACGCTCACCTTGGGTCAGTTTTAAAAGTAATCACTGCGAGCAATATTTCTCCCGAAGTAGGAAAGATAGTAGGAGAGAAGAGATGCCAAGTGTCGGGAAGAAAACACTAAATTGTCCTTGTTCTTTTCTATTTCTGTACTTTTCGAAATAAACTTACGTTTCTATGAATATTGAAGTTTTTTTGCGGCCCACCTAAACTCAAACCTTTTTATTTTGGCCCATGTTAGCCTTTGAGTTTGATACCCTTGCTCTACACTGTTCAAATCTCTATTAAATGTTAGGATTGTGTATACTCCTGACTTTAGCTTGACTTTATATTCATCCTTATTGTTTCTTAAGTTACTAAACACTTTGAGGTCTTTTCTCTGTTAGTCCTATTCCTTTAGCTGCTTTTTTAATCCTTGAAATTTAGCTAATGAGTAAGATAGTATGAATAATAGCCTCTTGCTCTTGTCTCATTGTTTATCAGTCTATTATTCTTTCTTTCTTCAAACATAATTTTTATATTTTTAAGTAAATTGCAATTTACTTAAATATAATTTAATAAAATATACAACATTTAGTACTATTTTAACAATTTTTAAATATATTTTTATAATTATATGATGTTAATTACAATGGATCCCATATAACATGTTTCTCTATAACTGGATTCATTATTATTTTTAGTTTTTCTTCACTTTGCAAAATTGCTTACATAGTACAGTCCTTATATTTTTCACCTTCATCACATTTATGTGCTCAAGCAGCTTGTTTCTCAAGTTGTGTTTTAAGCGATTTTATTTAAAGCTATATTGCCTAGGGATTAGCTTATATATACATTTCAAATTTTACCAATTTTTTAAAATTCTGAAATAGGGGGAATCAGTTTATACACAAGTATATATAATGGACTGCATAATTTTTTTGAGAAATCAATAATTAATTATTAGATAAAGCAGTTATTAAACTTACCCTTTATTGTTTGTTTAATCATTTTTATTTCAGGAAAAATTCTCTATTAATTAACTTTTAAACTTTCAATTTTCTACTTTACAAAATACTATAAACAATAATATCAAAGCAGACAGACTTTGTTTAGGTGATTAATAAACAATATATATATTTGTGGATAGTGATTGTTTTTAATTATTACTACACCAATAATTACTAAGCACTTCATGCAGTTAATAAGTTGATATTTATTCCTTTTGAATAAATATCAACTTATTAACTGCATGAAGTGCTTAGTAATTATTGGTGTAGTAATTATTTTATTGAAAATAAAGCAGTTGTTTAGAAGAAGTATGGATTTATATCTGGGTTCATTATATTTGTAAAGAATTTATATCTGGGATCCAGATAACAACAAATGTAACAAACTGACTTTATAATAGTTTAAGCAATGCAATAGTTCTATAAAAATTTAATATAGGGAGCAATCTGGATTTGGCAAATTTGAAGTAATTATTGCTAAAATGGAAAAAAATCAATTCATATATTATTATGCAATATTTAAAAATTAAAGGCAGAAAGAACTATTATAAAACCATATTTAAAATTTATTGCAATAGTTAATAATGAAAATACAGATATTAATATAATTCTGATTTTTGTTATCTATATTATCACTGAAACAGAATCACATATGCATAAAAAGTTAATCAAAGACAAATTATCAAATTTCAATAAAAATTTAGAACTACTGAAAACAATTTAGAAAAAATAAAAATAGAACTAGTATATTTTATTAAAAGAATAAAATATTTTGAGATCTGTAAATCTGTTAGCAAAAGTATGACCCAAGAAATCTATACTTTTGATTAGAAAAATAAAGAAACAATTAGTATAAATAAAAGAAACCATTAAAAAAAAATAAAAATACAGTAATTATTAATCAGACTTTGACTTAACTACTGAAAGAATATTGAATGTATAGAGAATATAAAGTTTTTTAATTATTTATTTTTATATTAATAAATAATTTTATATTCTCTATACATTCATATTCTTTCAATAGTTATTAAATCAAAGTCTGATTAATTATTGTATTTAATTGCTTTTTTTAATGGTTTCTTTTATTATATTAATTGTTTCCGTATTATAGAGAATATAAAATTATTTATTTATATAAAAATAAATATTTAAATAATTTTATATTCTCGATACATTCAATATTCTTCCAGATATGACAACACAAAACAAAAAATACTAATAAGAAATAAAATAACAAGCCTTTCAGCAGGAAAATAAAGTTTAATATGCAAATAATAATATTTTCTGTCCTACAACAGGCATCAAGTACAAATAATATAAATAATTTTTCTGTAATCAAATCTAATTGGTATGCTGTAAGATTGTTAGATTATAGCATTAAAAAGTTTAATATTTATAATAAGATTAACACACTATAAAAATCCATAATCAAATATCAATCCAAACAAGCCAAAAATAATTTATAATGGAATAATTTAAAATTGAAATTGTACTTTTAATAATTAACTAAATTTGGATTAATATGGTGCATCTGTTAATAATTTAACAATTTAGATTCAATTTAATTGAATTATTAATAATAATTTATATTACATAATTCCAAATTTAATTAAGATTTGTTTATTTTTAAAACATTCTATAAGAGCTATTTTCATCTTATTTGGATTGAAGATAATTTTATATTATGTGAAATTTTACAAAACTTTTACAGATTCATATTGCTAGAATAATGATATCTCACTCAAAACCCATAGTTTTTGAAAAGGAGGATGGAATCATATAAGTATGGTACAAAAATGAAAAAACATGCCAATTACAATATTTTTAACATTTTATTTTCCAAAAGATTTATTTGTTTCAAGGAAGCATATTTTTGAAAGTAAGAAATCTATTTTCTAATAAATCAATTTTTCACTTTATAATATGATCAATTTTTTAAAAATATATAAAATCATTATTAATAGAATTAATGTAATTATTTTAGATTTATTTTCTTTCTTACCATGCCTTCTTTCAACAGTAAGTAATGATATTTATTTTGCATTCTTTTGATTTTTTCTAAATATTTAGCAGATACCAATTCAAATGACTGGTCAACTGTAAAACAGATAATAAAACTTATTTGTAATATCTTTATTAAAAAATATAATACAATTTATTAATGATAAATCAATGACATTTAAGCCAGCAGATATATAAAGCATTTATTTTAACATAAACTATTATCTATATATAGAGGTCTTATAAGTCAAAAACTTGGCAATTTTAAGCATTGAAAATACATCCATTTGATGATACATTAATATATCATCAAATGGATAATTAGTAGAAAAAATATATCAATATTAAAATTAGTAAAATCTTGAAACAAGCACTGTAGCAAAGCATACAAGTTTTATATGATATAAGGTTTTTGGATATTATATATCCCTCCTCAGTACCATAACTTAACAGTAAATACAGAATAACTTCTTCTGTATTTTCTGTTAAGTTATGGTACTGAAGAGGGATATATAATATCCGAAAACGTTATACCATATAAAACTTGTATGCTTTGCTACAGTGCTTGTTTCGAGATTTTACAATTAAAGCAAAGAGTTTAATAATTATTAAAATTAGTAATAAAAGATGATAAAATAATAAGATACAATAGATTGTTAATTTCCTGGAGTTAAATTTATCCATTGTTTGGATTAATTGTGGTCTGTAATTTGATCATCTTTACAATCATGATGAAAAAAAAATTATTTCTCAGAATTTATTTCTAATCAAATGAAAATAGAATGTTCATCTCTTTCCTGGCACTGTACAAAGTAATGAAAGCTTGTATTTGCATCCTATACTATATACAGTATTAACCATACTGTATGTTAATTATAAGTCTAATAATATATTATTTGTATTCATTATGCTTTTCAATTATCTGGTCTTTATCTTTTCCTAATTATTATAGCTAAAAAAATTCATAATCAAAGAATGTTCCAAAGTAGCTAAATATTCTCTAGTGGAATAATTTAGAATTTAAATAAACAATAAAAATTTTATTATTTAAGAAAAATCTAACACTATATGCAGTTGTGGAAAATCTCTTTAGTTCAGGAAAGGTTTTCGGCAAAGAATACTTGCCATCTTCAGGCTACAAATATAACGGTTTAGAATATGAAACAGGAAGTTCTAAATACAAAAGCTTGTTACCTAGGTTACAGAATTGTGACAAAAACAGCGTAATTACAAAAAATGTTTGAATGCAAAGCAAATTAAACACACATGCAAATGTAAAAAAATAAATTAAATAAAGTAAATTAAACATAAATGCAAAAGTAAAATAAAATACATTAAATAAAATGAAATGACAATACAATAAGATAAAAATATATTAATTTACTTTATTTCATTTACTTTTTTTACATTTGCATATGTGTTTAATTTGCATTGCCTTTAAAAATTTTTTGTAATTATGCTGTTTTTTGTCACAACTCTGTAACCTAGGTAACGAGCTTTTGTATTTAGAACTTCCTTTGTTCCATATTTTAAACCGTTATATTTGTAGCCTGAAGATGGCAAGTATTCTTTGCCGAAAACATTTGCTGAATTAGAGATTTTCCACAACTGCATATAGTGTTAGATTTTTCTTAAATAATATTGTGAATGTGTTAAAGAAATATGAAATAAAATTTTATTAATTTAATTCTAAACTAAATTGTAATTTTAATAATTAATTTAAATTTGAACTAAACCTGCATTATCTGGTATTTAATAATTCAACTCTAATTTAGATTAATTTTTCAAAATAAAAACTAATTCATTCTAATCATGATTAAATAAATACAAACTTGGTAAACACTTTGCTTTAACTACATAATCTTTAAAAAATCAAGCACTATAGCAAAGAAACTCAATTTTAATCAGATTAAAATTGAGTTTCTTTGCTATAGTGCTTGATTTTTTAAAGATTAAATAAATACATCATTATTATTAAAATATCATTGTTTTATTTATTTATGGAGTCTAAATGTTGTTTTTTCTTCTTCAATCATTTTTTGTATCATTCACACTAATCAATTTCACTATAGCAATAGCTGATTCTTTTAAATTATTTCTCATATTAAACATAAAGTATAATTCTTGAATTTGGCTTAAAAAAACTGTTTTGTATCAAAAATATAAAGTTACATCACTATTGGTTAAAATTCATCCAAAACATATTTCATATATTCTATAATTTTTTGCTAAATTTATTTTTACATTTTATTAATTATTTGAATTTTTTAATATTGGTTAAATGACATAAGCATTATTGCAACATGCAAACAATTAATCTATGCATGTTAGTGGCAATATGTCTGTATCAATATGTGAATATAACCTCAGCTACTGTGTACTGGTTAAATATAAAAATAGTTATTTTGGACTATACAGTAAATTTATAAAAATTAAATATACATATAATGTTAACAAACTAAGAAAACAGATGTTGTTTTCTTCTTTTGATCACAAATGCATATATTGTTTTATAATCTGTGGTTCCCAACTTTTTGTTTGCAAACTTTCTCAGCAAACAGAAAATAAATATTACTGAAGAATAAATCAGATAAATCACAGTCGGAAAAATGAAGGAATCTAGGCATGACTATTTATTCTTTCTCTGATCATAAATGCCATCATATGTTTTACATTTTTTATGTATTACATGTGAAAAATTAAATTTTTTTCCTTAATGTTTCATAAAAGAATTTTTTTATTTTTAGCACTAATTACTCATTATCTTTTATGTGTCATTCCATCATTAGGCAGCATCTCATTATTCATTTGAACAGTCTACTGTCAACATTGATGGGTTAGTGACCAGTTTTGATAGCTTCAAGTATCTTGAATTGAGAGCACAATGTATGTAAATCTTGATGCAAATTGCTATGCAAATAAGATCTATGATGAACCTAGTTTTTATGGATACTCCTATCTAGTTACTCTATTTATGTTTGGATGAAAATAATTCTGACTCAAATGCACTTCAAAAACATTGTACAAGACAAGTTGATTTTATTTTGAGTAAATGGCATCATCTCAGTTGTATAAAATTATTAATCAAGCTCTCAAAATTAACTGAATTACAGAAGAGAGTCTTTTTTTTGATGACTTATAAATGGAATAATTATGTTAAGTTAATAATAATTTGTAATAACAATGGCACAATTGTTGGTAAAAAATCTCTAATTATTGACATACAGAAATACAACTCATGTCAATAATTGTCCATGAGATATATTTAAATAACCTTAAATGCAAACAAATCTTGTTAGTCACTATATAAGCATGACATTAAACCATGAAAATTAAGATGAGCTGCAGCAATATAGTATTTGTGGCAAAAATGCCTGGTTGTTACCCAAAGATGTTGACCAAGCAATTTTCAATTATTGTTTCTGTCAATAACTGAAAATTATTTGGTCAACATCTTTGTCACAAATATTATATTGTTTCTTGGAAGTTGTAGCTCATCTCAGACTTCCATAATTTAATGCCACATATGTAACTGACAAACTATCCTTCTTATAGATAATTCTTTGATTGTCTAATTTTTGGATGGGAACACTATTAGCATTCATTACATACAAAATTGTAACTGTATTCATATAATAATGTTATATTAGTGAAATTTAACTCCTTGAGTGCAGCACATGTTAATAGCAACCTGTAATCACATGCCAATCAGTAACTGAAATTAAGCCTAATATACAAAAAATTAAAATTGTGGTATCTCATTTAATTTTTGACAAATCTTTTACAATTTTTTAATCTTATAAAGTATTTCAACCTCTTTCTATGAAAGCACTTTTTTGGAATTTTATTAATTTCACAACTCTTCATTCCATATATGAGATTACAAAACACAATTTTTTTTATAAAATCTTGTCTTCCAATAAAATATTTTATATTTTTAGATAGCCACATCTCCTATGATAATTTCATGTTTATTAAAGTTAAATAGGATTTTATCATTGTTGCCAGTAGAAAACAAGTTGACTTAACATTTATTTTAATGATCAAATTAAAAGTTCAAGGAACCTTAACATATGTTAATTACTTAAATACTTTATTAATTATAAATTTATTCAGTATTGCTATTTTAACAGTTTTTGCTGTACATTTCTAATATTAATCTCTGAATAAATTCTATTTATGTTTCATATGATGTTTTTGGAGAGCTTTATTGTTCTGTTTATTACCTTATGGTTATAGACCAGATGGAATGAATATCAAGAATTTCAATTTTCCTTACAGGTATGATATGACAGTTTGAATTTACAAGTAAATTGGTTGGGCACTGGCCAATTGTCCAACAACTTGATAAGTTATCTATTTGCTTGTTTATTTATAATTAATGTTTTTATAAATTGTTAATTATAGATATTTGTATCAGAATTTTAATTATTTTATCCCCTTATTAGAAAATCCATTTCTAACAAATCGATAAATCCAGAATATAAAGTTTGTTAACCAGTTAGTTTTTCTACTATTTCAGTAAACTGTTTATATGATATTTAATTATAAACAGAACAGTGATCCAAAGAAAAGACTGTGTAAAAATTTTAAACAATTAGTTTAACAATTCAATATTACTAATTAGAAATGTTTATTTTGTCATTTTGCCAAAAAAGGAAATAATAAAAGTATTATTATTTACCTTTATTTAATTCTTCTTGATGAAAATTTTGTGAATTAAATACATGATATGACAGAAGTCTTCTGCAAGCATCCTCAAGTGAAGTGAAAGGCTGTTTACAATTTGGACGAAGAACACTATTATGATCACATCTTAACTGCTGCTGAAATCTAAGAAGATATAAAGTTTATTAATATTATAAAAATTAAATTAAAATATTTATATTTTTGTTCCTAATAAGTTAAAATTAATACTTAAAAATTACAGAAATCTTCAATATTTTAGAAATTATTACAATTAAGCCTTTTGTGTTTAATTTTAATAAATATTTAAGATATCTAAAGAAATGTTGAAAATAATTATTCAAAAAAAAGATATGAGAGTTTTTGGAAATAATATTATGTAAAATGTATTTATAAATATAATAACTCATATTTTTACACAATTCTAATTTTCTTATATCTCAGTTTTTAATTTACATCTATTGCTCTTAAACTACATTAAACATTATTTAATAAATTTTTAATTAAAATTTCCAATATATCTGTTATTTATCAATCGTATTACTTGAAGTTTTTAAATTTCATTCTATTATATCAACTCTAATAATGTTATTTGACTTCATACATTTTTATGATACTAAAAAAACAAAAAAAAACAAAAAAAAAAGAAAAAAGATTAATTACAATCTAATCCTACTTCATATTTTATGATTTTATTGATATTTTTTCTTTCGAATTAATTTCATTTCATTAAGTACTAATCTTAAATTATGTATTTATTCATTTATAAGCTGACACAAAATGTCAAAATAATCTGACTTTTTCTCTCAAGTTAAAATATTTATCCATTGCTTTTAGAAGAATTTATATAAGTTATATAAGATTATATTTTGTAAATTTTTTAAAATTTATTTTTTTTCATAATTTAATTTATAAAACTTTAAAATTCATTCAAATGCTGAATAATAATACATGAGCATTTTTATGTAGTTTTCAAATTATTAGTATTAATATTATTACTATATTTATTGTTGTTATCAATGCTTTTTTAGACTACTTTCTTTTTACTGCTCTAAAAAATACAGGAATATTCTATTTAGATTACACTTCTAGCACTAAACGAGTAGACCAACAACTCTTACTATGTAAAACTTATACAGTTTTTTTATTGAGAGAAATGTTTTCGGCATTAAGATGCCCTCATCAGCTCTTACAGTTTTCTCTTTATTTGATTTTCGAACATTGGAACACAGACGTTAAATAGCGAACAGAATGTATAAGTTCTAATTAGTTTTTTTGAATTTTTTAAATTTTTTTTAAATTGAAATTATTTTCAGTATAAATATTCTAATAATATAAATAATCTAAATCAAATAAACAGAATATATAGTGTATAGTATAGTTGTTATCAATTTCAGGAAATTCCATATAATTCAACAACCTACTTTTATGCAGGAATATTTAAATTTATTATTAGTAAATATACAGTAACTATTATTAATAACTGTTATTTTATTAGCAGAACTTGAATGTTTAAGATCAAGAAATTATAAATCCAACTATGAAAAGTATATCATGTTAAGTTCTATGTCTCAGTTTGACAATGGACTTAAACCAATCAATATTCAGATCATGTAGTGAATGGCATTCGTTTTTGGAAACCTTCCTCAAGAAAATATCAGTATAATAAATTTAAAATATTTAAGAAATTTTTCTAATTTTGGTTTAACTCTCTCTCTTTTGAATGGAAATAAATAAGTAAATATCTTACAATATTTGTGGCAAGATTATTTATTGTACAATGAAAATAACTAAGAAATTTTTCTACTCTTTTTGCAATATATGAAAGATAAACCAAATTCAAAGATACATTAACTTATTTTCTAACAAAAAAACTCTTTTACATAAAATGTTTTAATTTAAATTTTAAAAAATTCTATTCGAAATATATCTAATTCACATGCAAATACATAAGAAATGAAGAATAAATTATATTTCAATTTAATTTATAGTTTATAAAAATCTTATCCCATTGATTGATTTACAGTGAAATTATATTTTTAATAACATTTTTAAATTTCAAATAATTCTATAATTACAATGAAATATTTAAAACATTAATCTTTCTCTAAAAAATAAATTTAGATTATGTATCACATAAATAAAATAAATTTTAATTTGGGATCTGAAATACTATTACTAGTAATTCAAATTAATTTAAGCACAGTTATCACTTGATGCTTAAATATTAAAGATATAACTAATAATAAAAGAAGATTATAATAAATAATTAAATTTAACATCTGTGAATTTCTAAATGCTATGAATTTGCCAAAATGCAAAAAATAGTTATAAAATATAAATATATATCAAATTTTACATAGCTATTATATCGGTATATATTAATTTTATATTGTCAAACTGAAACATTATATTTCGATTTGACTTTGCATTGTCAAATCGAAATATATTATTAAATCAAATAATACATATTGATCATTAAGTAAAACTTCAAATTAAAATATTTAGCAAATATATAATTCATTAAAGATCAGATTAAAATCCATATTATTAAAAAATTATTATTTAATATAATTTCAATAATTTTGCTGAAATTAAATCTTACTGATACTTACTGATTTGCTTTGGATACTGGAACACCTATCCTACTTAACTTATTCTGAAAAATAAAATTAATTAATTCTGTGAATGATATTAATATAATTTCATTGAAAAGTTTTATTTGTTAATGAAATTTCCCAAAAACTTCAGCATTAAATAATCTAATAATATTTGAAATGATAAAAAAAAAAATTATAAGCATCTTTATTTTCTAAAACTGAAAAGGAGGCCCAGTTAACTGTGGTTTACAAATTTGATGATATTTTGCAGGATGGTGGTAGTCGATATGTTGATTCATCTGATAAAATCATAGTCATAGATTTATCAGATGAATCATAATTCTTCATTTAGCAAATATATAATTCTTTAATGGATTATATATTTGCTAAATCATAGATAGTCAATCAATTTTTTTTAATAAATTTTTAAAGTTCACGATTTTCAACTTTTCTTTTAATATTACTGCAATTTTGTTAAAAGTTTTAATGTTCAAATAGCTGCAGCAACAGTGTAGATGAATGCTATTCGAATAATTTTTTAAATATCAATAAATGTAATTTCTATTTAATTTTTTTCATTTTTTTATATTTTTAAATTTATTTTTTTCCTGTGATAACTATATTGCTTAAGAGCAGTATAGATTAATTTTCTTATTTTTAACTTGTATTTATGCACAAAAAATAATAATAATTTAAAGGTATTACTATTTCAAATTATAAAGAAATTATTTTGTACATTATATTGTATTTATGAATATATTACAAATACTTTTATATCATGTTAAAATTCTTTCAATAAATATATATACTATACATGTTGAGGAATCATATTTCAATATTTTAAAATAACAAATATGAATTGCTTTTTGAAAGAATTTTTGACATGACATCATAAATAGAGTATACAAAATAAAATAATTTCTTTAAAGTATAAAATAATGATATATTTAATTATTATTTTTTGAGTGTAAATACAAATTCAGAATAAGCAAATGAAGTTGTACAGTTCTTAAGCAATAGAGTTATCATAGAAAAAATACAAATCTAAAAAAATTATAAAAAATGAAAAAATTTTGAAAAAAAAGAAAAGAAAAACAACAGTGAAAACATCCATTGTAACAACAGCAATGAATGTTTTGCTGTTGTTTGTTTGATTGCTAAAGGTTGATCTACACATAAAATAGTTTTTTTGACTATTTTATGTATTTGTTAGTGAGGAGGGCTAATAATATTAATAGCCAAAAATGCTATAATATTGTATTTAGGTTTATTTTACTATTATGAACAATAAAATTCTTATGGTTCCTACTATAATGCTGTTACTGTTTACTTTCAAAAATGAAAAAATAAAAATAAAAATTACTTTTATTGATATTTAAAAATAAAATCCAAAAGTTCCATTGAGATTTGAACCTGGATTATTCAGATAGCAATCAGGTATGCTACTACTGCAGCTATTCAAACGGGAAAATTTTTAACAGAATTATAATAATTAAAGAAACTCCCAAAAATTGCAAACTAAAAATTTATTAAAAAAAGTAATGGAGTGTCTACATCTAAGAGTTTTTCATATGAATCAACACATGGACCACCACCATCCTGCAAAATTTCATACAATCAGTGAGTAACAGTTGACCAGAATCTTCTTGTCAGAAAAAAAGGCATTTCAGAGAAAAACAAAAAGAAGTAATATGTCAAATATTATTAAGTTCAAAATGAATATGAATGAAAATAATATAATTCATTATTAAATTACTAATTATATGGCAATATAAAAGTTATTTAATGGAAAATATAAGCATATACATTACTATTTTGAAGATTATATGATTTTACCTGTATTTGTATAACACCAGGGACTGTGAGCGTACTAAGTGAGGATTGTTGTTTTTGTTGTAATTGTTGATTCTGTTGAATTCTTAAAACAACTTGTTGAGTTTGCTAAAATGAATGGGAAATATTTATTTTATTAATATTTTTATAGTTAAATATGGGACTTAATCTGTATTTTTATTTTTATACAATTGTATTTTTTATGAGTCATGATGAAAGGTCACAACTTTGACAGACGAAGTCTATATGAGTAAAAAGAACTATATAAACATATGTCCAATTCTGAATGATTTCCAAGTAAGCAACAGTGTAGAGCTTAGAAAGCTCCCATTTCCCCTTTTCTTCTTTTTATTTTATATTTATGTCATTTTTAATAATTTTTATCATATTATGTATACATTTTATTTGTATTTTACTCTCTTTCACAAAAAATATATTTCTTTGTGTTGTTTTATATCCCCATTCATTATATGAATGTTAAAATGCACCCATACTAAATGTACTGTTAAAACTTGAAAAAAATGGGACCTTTAAATTCTTCCCATTGGGAGGCTATAATAGACAATACCCCCCACCTGAATCAACACAATTATGCATCATTTATAGAACTTCTTACAGAATACAATGAAAGAATAAAAGAATTATTCTTTTATTCTTTCATTGTATTCTATTTATTTCGTTGTTACGATTACCCTGTACGTATTGGCACTGAAGAGAGACATACACTAGTCCAAAAACGTTATGCCAAATAAAAGAAAAATTTTACTTGCTGAGAACTTGATTTATTACACTATGCTTTCCAATTTACAAATAATTTGAAAAAATAATATTTATATATATAGAGATAATTCAGAAAAAATATACATACTGGAAACTGCTGCTGATCAGCAGAAAAACTACGAAACTGATGCTGTATTCCTTGAACAGTATGTGCTTGACGTGTTGCTAATGTAAGAATTTGATTACCTACCTATATAAATAAAAATTTTAAAGTGAATACATAATATTTCATTTGATATTCTATAATTCATTCTTTTCATAATCTAAAGCAAGTTATTTAAAAACATTTCCTTAAAATCAAACAAAATATATTATGAAGAATTAATAAAGTATTTAATTATAATTATAATAAATAAAGCAAGTTAATTAATTATTTAATATAAAATTTTGCTAATTAAAGTAATAATATTTATTAATTATAATTTAATTAATGACTGTAAATTCTTGCAGGTGATTATTCTTTTATTATTTTATTATTCTATGAGATAATTTCACAAGGATGAAAATATTGGAATATATCATTTATATATATAAAAACGGAATAAAGTATTTTATAATTTATTCTATCTGTAAAGATCACTATAATGTCTTCTGTTTGCAATTTTGCCTTTAGAAACTTCAGAAAATTGCCTAAAGAGAATAAAGTAAAATATGCAAGATTAGAATAAGAAGACAAAATATCTTTTTCCTACATCTATAACTTGCTCCTTAGATATTAAAAAATGTTTTACTTTAGTTAACTTCAATTGGTTTATTTTTTTTCTGATTGTAAAGCACTTGCATTTAACGTCTCTAATAATGTTACAAATTTAGAACAGAAAATTACAAAAACCTATTTGTACATGGAAAAACATCCATAAGATAAATGAAAAAATTTTCAAATTATTTAAGAATAAGATTAAAGATCATTTCTTATACTGGATCTTTCAGTGTGCCTAATGTTAAAACTATACAAATAAAATTATGAAATCTTACAAGAATAATATATAAGAAAATAAAAGATGATAAATGTTAAGATATATCATCTAAATAATGAATGAAAATTTTCTGATAACTGTACTAGCCTGATAATGAATGAAATATGGTAATTGTCTAATAATGATGGAGTTATATTTTGATAACCCTATTGCAAGCCAAAAAAATTCTAAGTTAAAAATGCCAAGAATGGTAGTAATTTTAGTAGTAATTGTAGACAATATAAGACCGGATCATCCAAGGTAGTAAAATCCTCTGGATTTGATCAGGATTCTCCAAGTAATAAAATCATCCAGATGATTTTATTACTTGGAGAATCCTGATGAGAACCTGATCCTCAAAGGATAATATCATTCAGAATTGAATCCAGACACTCCAAGGTGGGAAGTGATTGCTTTAACTACATTTTTAATTACATTATACCTTAAAAAACTGCTAAAAACCTTTCAAATACTCTGTTTTAATTAAAAATAAAGCACTAAAAAGCAGTTATGGGAAAACAACAAACAAAATTTAATAATGAACTAAATGCCATAGAAAGAACATCTACCATATTGGAAAATATACAAATTTTTGAACCACTACTAGAAAATGTGGACCCTATGATGAAAGAAAAAATGAGGTGGCAATTTATAAAGGAACGAAGAAGACGCCTCCAAAACGTCAAGCCGCAAGGTTGTAAACAACCTTGCGGCTTGACGTTAATAGCAATTAATAGCAAACAACTGGCTGAAGAGTAATGGGCTAGTGGTAGCACAGGAAGATAAAACCAAAAAGCTAGTTATAATGAAGAAGCAAGAGCACGATGATTATATACTTAAGTACATAGAAGAGTCGAAGGCAGAACGAATTAGCGGAGATCCTACAAAAAAATTGAAAGCGAAGCTAGCAAAGCTAGTGAAGAGTAAAGCGTTCCCCATCTTTAAGCATAGGAAAGTAAAGGCACCATTGTGCCTGAGAATGTTCACCTATATTAAAACCCACAAAACGCCGATAGAAGCAAGACCATTGTTGAAAAGAGGTCTGCTCCCACTTATAATCTTGAGTCAAAGGTCGCCAAGTGGTGCAATGACATATTGAAGAATTACAAGCATACAGCTAGCAGCGCAGACGAAGTTCTAAGAAAACTACAGTCTATGCGGCACAACCCAGGAGAAACTTTATCCACGTATTACTTTAAAAGTCTATACCTGTCAGTCAAGATAGAAGCGACGTGCTCTGCTTTCTACAGATTTTTACTAAAGAATATCAAAAGCAAGGAGACGACACCTGCAATGTTAAGAGACATAGCCCATGTACTGTGCCTTGAGTCGTATTTTATGTTTAGAAACAAATATTACAGGCAGAGAACAGGGGTCCCCATATGGAGCCCCATAGCGGGTGTACTTGCTGAAATCCTGATAAGAGAACTAGAAGAGAAAGTGCTAAGAGAACTGCAGCCAAAAATAGTGCATTATACCCAATATGTCAACAATATTTTGGTCATCTGGAAACCGAACAATGACACGGAACAACTGGTAAATTATTTAACAAATGAAGCATACGGTCTCCACCTTAACTGTGAGCAGTGCAGTAACACACAAGCACATTTTTTTGGACACTGAAATCACAATTAAAAATGATAAGTACAAAACAAAAGTTTTTCGAAAACCAACATTCCATCCGATATTTATACCAAGATGGTCAAACGACCCTATGAAGTTTAAGAAATCAGCTTTTAGGTTCTATTTTAAGAGGGCAATACAATACTGCATGGAAGAAAGCGATTACCAGGAAGAGGTCAGATATATTATAGAACATGGAAAAGAGCACGGGTATAGCGAGGGTTTCTTACACTCAATTTTGAAAGCGGTTAAACGAGAATGTACAGTGGTTGAAGCACACCAGAATACGACCAACATACAAGAACAACAGCAGAGAGATAATGATACTAGAAGATACATGGCAGTCCCATATCATATGGTGAAGTATCCAGTGATTAAGAAAGCCATAGAACTGGCTAATAGTAATATGGCCATTAAAAGAAACCCTACAGTGTTCAAGGCCCTAAGTAGCAGCAAAGATAGAATTGAGGATAAATGCAAATCGGGAGTTTACAGCATTCCAGTATATAACAAGAATAATGGAATTGAAAGCAAGTACATAGGGATGACAGGGAGAACGTTACAAGAGAGATTAGAAAAACACAAGAGAGACGTAAGGGAGGGGAAGGTAAATACAGCACTGGCCAAAGAATGCTATGCAAGAAACACGGAGGTAAGATGGAGTCAGACCAAGTTAATACGACGAATAGACAATATACAACAAAGCAGGATACGAGAATCACTTGAAATTGAAATGAGAAAAAACTACGCGAACATCCTTAACAGTAAAGACTCGAAAGAAATCCCACCTGTGTGGTTATACGCCATAAAGAATGACAAAAAACGGCATTAAAAGCGATATCGAAAGATGAAGCAATGAACTATTCTCGTTACGTAAGCGTAAAAAAAGTTTACAGCGCAGATGTAAGTGTAGCTGGTTACTCGAACTGTACATAAGTTTTTGACCTTCAATAACCTTGGTTGTTTATTTTGTATCGTGTTGTTTTATTAAATATTATTACATGTCAAAAAATAGTAATTTAGTTACAAGTGTGATATGTGTAACTTTGCTTACTGTTAATATGTACAATGTAAGTATGCTATGTTTGAATTGTGTTGGAACGTTGTTTTTTCCCATAACTGCTTTTTAGTGCTTTATTTTTAATTAAAACAGAGTAATATTATAGAATACTATTTTATAAAATGATGAAACAAGTAGTTTCAATTTTAATATATTGTATTATAACAAATGAATTATTTTAAAATTTATATTGAATAAATGTGAATATTGTATTCATTTCTTTTATTTTTATATATTCCATTGATTTATCTTTTATTAATAATAGATATGTTATATTCTCAATGAAAAAAATTTAATATATGTAAATTAGTTAAATTTTATTAAAATATTGCAATAATTTTTAAATTTCAAAGAAAATCCATCAGGATTAAAATGAAAATTATGTAGTTCTTTTTAGAATTTAAGACATTCTATCATATAATAATACTAATAATTATTAAAATATTATGTGATAATCATATGTAAAAAACTAATAAAATATTTAAATTTATAATTTGAAAAGAAAAATTCTGTAAATTGCTTTTAGAAATGTTTGTTTACTGTTAGTAGAATTTACTACTACTGTATTAGATTTGATTGTACTGTATATTGATTGATATACAGAATATTTTTCTAGTGTTATAATAAATATACATAATTGTGAAAGTCTGTCTAAATTTAAATATTTAATGTATATATATTATTATTAAAAATTAGTATATATTCACAATAATGCATACTATGTATCTATCAATAATTCTGCATTTCATAAAATAGTAGGTTAATTTATCTAAAATACCATATAAAATTGTAGTTAAAAAAAAAACTTAAATATACAAATGAATAAAAAAAATCTTATAGTTGTGGTCTTTGGAAATATAATATGAATACTTTTTTATTGATAACAGTTTATAGTTATTAATGAAATATAAAAAGATCATTTTGTTAAATTTGTAGTAAGGAGGACCATGCAGAAATTCAATGTGATGTAATACCACCAAAGAAATATAAACTAACTGCATCAGATACAGAATACACATCTTGTACGGTAATCCTTCGCCAACCATGAAATTTACATATGCAGTTACATAAATGCATAGCACTTCACTAACTGTGGATCTAGGATTTGGGTATACATGGTTTTTGATAGCAGCTACTAAGTGCTTTTGTAAATGTTTATTTTCTGTTTGTCATTATTACTTTTCACTGGAAATTAACAATTTTATAGATGTCCCATTTTGTATTTTAGAGAATGGTGAAAATTTTCACACCGAGAAGAAAGGAAGAGGTGAAAAAGAAAGGAACCAAGATTAATCTTAATTCATCATTTACATAGGGGGATTACACGATCCAAATAACTCTAAACTAGCCAAAACTCCCCTAGTGATTAATTTTTGTATTAACTACCAAAGTAATAATTATTAATTTAGGCTAAGGTGGTGTCATCTGTTACTTAATAATTAAACTAGAATTTTTACTAATTTCTCGAAATTAAAAATTTGCCTTGGCCTAGTGTAAACTAAAAATTTCTGCTGCTATCAGCATAAGTCCAATAATTCCTAAATTATGGTATGGGTTATCTATGTCTGCACTCGAAAATTTGACCCCCCTTATAGTGCACCCCTAATTTGAAGGTGCTGAATCCAAAAATGTAATTATTATTTGGGGCCGAGGCCCCATTATCGAGATACAAGGCCCCAAAGTTGGGGTCTATCAGTTGAATTTTTTATGTAATAATTTCAAAATTTTAATGAATTTTGATGTGCTTTTACATTCTGAATCAAATGCAATCATTTCCATTAATCTATGACCTACCTTTATGAAATGACACAATTTTTTTCATTTATACTATTTTTACCAGTCCTGAATCTCTGAAATTCCTGTTTTCTCAGTTTTATTTATAAATATTCACCACACCACAGTAATCTTAAATTATATATATCTGGTACCATACATGTTAAATATAATAAAATATAATGTCATGAGCACACTTTCAACAAAATGCCTTCATTTTCTTTCAAATATGAATACCAAAAGCATACTGGCTAATTTGCTCTCCTACCGGCAATTTATTCATATTTTTTTTTTTTAATATAAATTAAATTTTCTATTGATTTTGTTAGCTATTTAGGAATTTAATACTTAATATATAATAATAATTATAAATATCAACATACATATAAATAATTTATTGTAATTAATAAATATCAATAAATAAAGCCACAGGCTTTCATATTTACGATCAGACCAAGTGATTCTGTCGAATGATCAGTACGTCTGTCAATTTTTTAAATATCTTCATTAAGGATGTTTTGTATGTCTTTGATTTTAATACAGTAATTACAAAGAAATAAGACATATTGTCACACTCTGAATCAAATACAATAATTCCCATTAACAAATGAAACAAATTTACAAAACTATGTATTTATTTCTACCTAGGCTGCTTTTCTAATGTGCAGTTATGCAGGCTCATATATCATGATTTTACCATTAAATATCTGTTTAAAACGACTAAGAATATATGCCATGTTATTTTATGTGCTTATATAAATTAAGACAATGAAAGTATAAAGCTATGAGCAATCTGTTATTTCCTGCAACTAATAAAAACTTTATTGTTTTAAAATAACAATAAAGTTTTTATTAGTTGCAGGAAATAACAGATTGCTTCATTAGTTTTAGAAATTGATATTACATAATAAGTATCTATTAAAGATTACTCATCTTATCTTTTCATTAAGATAATGGAAAATAAACATGCTATATGATTACTGACAAATAATAAAACTTTTTTGCAACATAGCATTTTAATTCTATTAGGCCTCTATATATAATTTTTGAGTTTTTAAAGAGAATATAATTTCAAAACTCATAATTATTATTATTACATTTCTTTTAGAAATCATACATTCATTGTCTCATTGGTTAATTTCATTTTAAATTTTAAAATGAAATTAACCAATGAGACTTGCTTGAGTTATTATTATTAATTTTAAATGCTTGAGTTATTCTTTAGATTTACAGAATAATATATCATTTATTTTTAATAAAAATCATGAGATAAAAAGCATTGTTGCCAATACTGCTATTTATCTTATTTTGTTAGAATAGCAAAAGTTACAAGTTCTGATTTGTTTCTGTTCAAATAAGGCACAATTAATATAGCAAAATTAAGAGTTATTTTATTTCTTATATTTTTATGTAAATACATGTATACATACATGTACATTATATACATATGTTTGAAAAGTAACTATACACTTATAATAAACACAGTTATCTGTTGAGGGGATTGTATTTCATGTGCTGTGAGTGATGTTTTCTGCAAAGGTTGGCAATCCTGCATTGTATGCAGTTTGCTTCTGTGGGCCAGTCAGGCTGGTAAACATGGTGAGTATACACTGACAGTGAAAGACCATTTTTCCAATAGATTTCCAAGTACAGTGGTTCCTAACCAACATAGTGTAAGAGAACTAATTCAGAAATTTATAGAGACAGATTAGTAAAGAACTACGAGGGAAGTGGTAGACCATCAGTACTTGATGATGAAAAAACTGCAAAACATATCAGTTGCTATGCAATGTAGTTCCAACAAGTCCATGTGAAAATTGGCCCAACAGAAAAACATTGATGTTGCAATTGCACACAAGGCAGTTCATAAGAAATTCAGTCTCATCCCATACAAAGTGAAAGTGGTGACAGGTGAACAGGTGTATAGTTACTTTTCGAATGCACTGTACATTTATTTTTTAAACATTCATTTAGACATACAGTATACTCTCTCTAAATTTCAGTGTCAGATTCAAATATATAAAAAAATCAAGTGCAAACATCTGTGTGAAAAATGTGACTAGATAAACAGGAAAAAATTTTTAGTTATCCATCAGTAAAAAATACATTTTAGAACTTAAACAATAAAATATTTATTTTAATGAATGGAATTTACTTTCATTCATTAAAAATAAATAAAAACTTGGTAAATAAGCTGGTTTGTTTCACTTATTTTTTAGTTGGTTTTGGTAATATATAATATTTGCAAAATTAGAATTGTAAAATATATAATTTTAATATTAAACATAAAGTTTCTGATGTTCTTATTAAAAGTTTATTTAAAATCAAATTCAAAAGACTAATTTTTACACACTGTCATTTAGTTTATCACTATTAATCTTACATTATTCTCAATTCATAAAATTTTTTCCCATCCAATAGGCATGCCATAGTAAAGTTCATCAACTATTTTTTGCTTACATCAGTAATTAGTAGTCTTTTCACTTAATTAAAGCTTCCTTAGAAACTGCTTCAAGTGCAAATAATTAGCAGAATATACAAATTCCTTTAGATATCTTTTGCTTTCAAGTGGCTGATTTTAGGAAGCACTCTTAACACTGCACATACTTATCAATGAATAATAAACATGAAAATCATATTATGCCTATTACCTGTTCCACATTATCTGTGGATATTTTGTTTTAAAAGAACATAACTGAAGGATATGATATGAAGAACTCATGCCATCTATCAACAAAAAAATAATTTTTCATATTACAGTATTTTCAATTTTCTGTTGAAATTAAAATAAAAAATTTTGTGATTTTGGATTTTCTCTAGTGGATGTGAGCTAAATACTATCTCCATATTTCAAATTTGAAGTTTATATATCTAGCAGTTAGAGCTAGGAATAGTTATTACTCACTCTATCAAGTATGTGTATGTGTACACACACACACACACACACACGATAGAGTATATATGTATACTCTAGAGATATATACTCTTGACTCTTGAGATGTATACTCAAGAGATGTGTACTCTTGATAGAGTATATATGTGTGAAGTTATGAGTGATATGAGTAAAAGTGTGATTGTGAGGAATCCCGGATATGGAATGTCATCTTGCCTGAAGTTGACATGGGGAGGAGAGGCAGCCATCTTAGAAGTGGTGTTAATCTCGTTTGCACATTGATTGAAATAATTATTGGTTGTGATTTGTTTTTAGAATGTTATGATGATAACGAATTATTTAAATACATTGGAAAAAGTAAACGACAAATTATATTATGTTTTGATTATTGTAAAGTCAATTTTTTTATATTCATACGATATGTAAATATGGAGAAGTATAAGAAGACATCCGATAGACGGTGTAGTGTGCTCTCT
>WUQG02199200.1:0-21972 GCA_011317285.2 Androctonus mauritanicus
CAGAAAAAGTCATGTTTTTGGAAAATCACATTATAGAATGGTCCTTGTAACACACCCCTCTGGAGTGTTACACGGACCATTATAGAAGATTAAAATATTTGGCATCTCCTTATCAGTTCACTCTTATAGCGCTTAATAAACGATGAATACGAATCAGGGCCAGGAAAATTGTTTTTAAATTTGGAGATACTTCTCTCAGGTTTGTTTAGGTAATCACGTATGGTATTCTAATATCTAAAGCTTCAAGTGGCATTCCCCAGTCAGCACATACCAGTAATTGTTTACAATTTCCCTCTCTTCCTCTAGGGAGAGAGCGCATTGTCCACCAGCTTTACCGTAATGTCGAATTTTTACTTTATTGCCGAGACATAACCTTGGAATGTCATATTTCGCTGCTGCTTCACGTATTGACATGCCTCTGCTGATGTCTTCTAGAGCAGAATGAAGTTTTTCACTTAAAGTTTCAATATGAACGGTGTTCTAGCTTTCTTTTCTACGCTCGAATCATGACAGCAAGGTAATGCTATAATAATAATAAATATTATCAAATATTATTAAGTAAGTAATAAGTGTTTTTTATTAATTTTCAAATTAATTATAGGTGGACAAAGTGAGCCCAGTTTTTTCACAAATCACGAGTCCATTTTGCCCATTACTCCCCCCCGTAAACTTACTTTTACAAAAAAAATAATGTCATTAATCCTAATTACTGCCTCACAAGATGAAATACAAACTTTGACTTGCATAAAGTTATAGAATGCTGCACAAACAAAAGTTTCAACACAAACAAATTCAGTCACTTGGAGTTGTGATCAAAAAGTAACACGCTTGAAGTGATAAAATACACCTGTGGAGCCAAAACATCAATGTTACCAACATTAGATCTTAGAAATTTTAATAAAATGCCTGGGCACCTCTAGCAACAGTTTGTCTAGCTTCTTGAATTTGGTGAATCTTTTTTTACAAAATTTGGGCAAAGCCACCACAGAGGGCAAAGACACCTCGGTTGGCGGTACAGATAGTCCCATAGGATTTTCCTTAAATCTTTTCATGAAGCATATCTGTTTCGTACAGAATATGATATAATAGTTCTATATTAGTGATAGATTTTTATACATATAAAATATTTCTATGATCACACTAAAAACACCTTTAATTTGAATTTTAAATCCATGCTCTCAGCAGAAACTCGATGTATTGATGTAAAATCATCATAAATTAGAAAACAAATCAGTAGTTTTGTTTGAGGTTAGCTTAGATTACTCCCTTCTGTATGTAAAAGTATTGTCTGTCTAGAAATATTACTTACGTTTAATCTCTATTCTCTATTTTTGTGGTTTCTCTTACGTTAACGCACAATTTAATCGGTAAATTGGAACATTCTCCACTCTAGAAAATTTAGAACACTCGAAGCAATATCTTTAATAAGTTTTAATGTATATATACTTTTAACTAATTGCCCGTAGGCTACATTAAAAATATACTTTGCTTCGTCTGTTTTAATTGTTTAACGAACTTTAATCGAGATAATCGTTATGATAATAACAAGTAGGTTATTCATCATTACGATCAAATCTATAACATAAATCACTCGAGTAGAATTTGGACCAAAAACGTGTTCAACAATGAAGCATTATATACCAAAGCCACTGTGCACATTTTAAGATCATTCTGAACGTTAGATAAAAATGGGAAAATGAATTTTAGATTTTAAAAAAATATTCAAGTAAAAATGGAGAACAAGGTAAAAATTTTCAACACGTCAAAACGTGGGAGCGGTCGAAAAAAAACAAATAATAATATGCATACAATTAAAAATGAATAAATAATAATAATAATAAAAATACGAAGACACTCTTACCTAAGAATAGACTCGAGTAAGTTATTATCCACTTGACTAAATTCACTTTAGGATATTTTGACATCAGCACACCCAGTTTTCGATGTTCTCATAAAGGGCGTTGGTCTGTAAAACTTGAATGTAATTAGAACAGGCAGCAGTTTGATGTGTTTTGACTCCCGATATTTCATATTAGAAGTAGAACAGGAAGTCTGCTTAAAAAATATCAAAATTTATCCTCCGTTTCTTTATCTGTTACAACGAGAGTTGTTCTGTTTCTTCTTCGTTTTAGTTTCTGACCAAAGAATAAAAATGTAAATAGTCAATGCATCAAAAATAATTATATTTTTTTAACGATAATTAATACAATACGTAGTCTATATCTCTTGTGTAATAATTATTATAATACAATGTACACTTGCTACCTTAAAAATAATCATACCAAACCATTCTGAAAGTTTTTCAATAGATTAAAAACCATTCTGATGTAGAGTACCAAAAACCATTCTGAGCTAAAGTACAAAAACCATTCTGATGGTAGAGTACCAAAAACCATTCTGAGCTAAAGTACAAAAACCATTCTGATGGTAGAGTACCAAAAATCATTCTGAGCTAAAGTACAAAAACCATTCTAATGGTAGAGTACCAAAAACCATTCTGAGCTAAAGTACAAAAACCATTCTGATGGTAGAGTACCAAAAACCATTCTGAGATAAAGTACAAAAACCATTCTGATGATAGAATACCAAAAACCATTCTGGCGTAAAGTACAAAAACCATTCTGAGATAAAGTACCATGTTGATAGTTTTTCAATAGTTTTTTAAATTCAATAATTTATTGTTATACGATATTATGAATTACTCTTCCGATTATTGAGAAGATAAATTTTTTAAAAATAATATAGAAAATGCAAAAAAGTTCGATTTTTCAGTTCACGTTAATGGTAACGACATTATCTATGGAAATAAGTGCAATATTAAAAACAAAAAAAAAAAAAATTTAAACCATTAGTCAGTTATCATTCGGTTCTTAATAATACCAATGACATGAAAATTTTTTTGTTGGGTTAAAAGGACATGACAAAACGAACACGTATGTCTACTTTTTTCATTTGCTCCGATTTTTCAACAATAAAATAGGTTTAACCACAGTTAAACACGAAGAAAAATTACAGAACTCTATCTTAACTATAGCAGAATCGATGCGATTTATCATATGGATGATAATATCGGAATTTGAGGCGAAAAAAAATCTTACAAAGCTATCATATTCTTGAAAATTTCGTTATGTTTCTTAAAAATTTTATTCTCGGCGTCATTAAAACGTTGGAATTATAATTAATTTAATAAATTAGCCCACGGGCAAGCCATATAATAGCCAAGGTTATTTTTTTTAAATAAAATAATGTTATAAATTTTTAAAAGATTAATAAAACCCAACAAAATTTTTTTTTTGTTTAAATTTTCATGGCCTTAAAATAAATTTGTGAAATTATAATAAAATCTTAGCGGTTAATTTATTAATA
Organism: Androctonus mauritanicus; assembly: GCA_011317285.2. NCBI lineage: Eukaryota > Metazoa > Arthropoda > Arachnida > Scorpiones > Buthidae > Androctonus > Androctonus mauritanicus. The sequence goes on from WUQG02199200.1 coordinate 3,367, forward strand.
ACTGATTTAATATATTTATATTTTTAAAGAAAAAAAATTATCATTTTTTTCCTTTTGTACTATCTTAAGATTTTTTTTTTTTAACCTTTAACATGAATTTTAAAAATTTTAAATTTTTACTAAAACATAAAGCACTAAGAATTTTTTAAAAATAAAATTTTACTTTCTAGAAATAAATTTTATAAAATTTTCCATTATAAGTCGTTAAAAATATTTCATGTTCATGTCTAAACTTCAATATCGTACACAGTACAGTATACAGTTTCAAGTCCGAAAATGAGTACAGTATTCGTTCGTGTGCATTGTTTATGATTAAGTTTCAAAAATTATAAAACTGTAATCAGTAATTGGTAAAAACAAGCATGCAGTAGTTATTTTTAATTTAAACATTCTCTAGTTTCTTTATGTTGCTTCATTAATTTTATTTTAATATAAAGAAATGGCCGAGAACAAGAACCTTTACAGAAATTTTAACAGAGGTAGCTCAACTCTACAAACATCTGAAATATCAAAAAATAAGGATGATGAAAAATGATAAGCATTTGAAAAACACTAAAAAACCGAAATTTTGTAATGGATCAACGAACTTTCTTTCTATATACGAGAAATAAAAATGCCGAATAGAACAATACTGGCATACCCTGAAGTTATGTCACCTTAGGTTCTAGACTGATGCCATAATTCGAAAATGTCCATAAATCGACAAACGAACACGTATGTCTACTTTTTCATTTGCTCCGATTTTTCAATAATAAAGTAGGTTTAATCACAGTTAAACTTGAACAAAACTTACAGAATGGTATCTTAACTATAGCAGAATTGACGTAAAAATCACGTGATTTATCGTATGATTGATAATATCAGAATTTGAGACGGAAAAAATATTACAAAGCCATCACATCCTTCAAAATTTCATTAATATTTCTTAAAATTATCTTTTTTAATTGATCAATGCATATATATATATATAATGCACTGCAAATTATCATATACGTGCATAACTAACATTAAAAGTAAGCTTGTTTTTTTTTCAAAAATTTTTGCTGACGAGTTGGATTCCTGCTCCAAATTAAACACTGGAACTTTGATGAATGATGATAATTCAAAATGTACATAACTCCGAAGTGCCGTAAGTCGAGGAGTCGAAATTCGGGGTATGATTGTATAATCAAAACTGTTTGAAATACTGTTAATTCTTAGTGGACTCTGATTTCAGATTTGGTAAAATTATATACAGTAGTTTTTATAAATAGAAACAAAAATTGTTTCTTGTTTTCTTTATTGGAAAATCTGAACAGTGGCGTACCAAGAGGGCAGACCACCTCGGGCCTTTGATCAGGGGGCTCCGAAGAACCTTAACTTTTAAGCATATGTACCTGTATGTAGGAATATGAAAAAGGGACTTTGTATTTTTGTTTTCAAAATCATTTTAACTATTTAATTTCGATTAAATAAATGCTAATTTTATATCTGTGTTGACATTTTGTATGGTGATCATTCCAATTATGGAGGCCCCAGGAAAACTTCCACCCCGGGCCTCCATAGCTGTAGATCCGCAGCTGAATCTGAATGAATATAATTAATTATTTTAGCTCGCACATTTTACTGAATACAGCAACTACAATTTTATTTTCATCGATTTTTAAGCAGACATAAGGCAGCCCGTGGTTAGAACTGGTCCCGCTCCTTAGTAATCTCCCTGACTGGAAAGGGGCATAAAATATGCAAAAAAAAAAAAAGACATTAAAAAAAATCGATTTTCGATGTTATTAAAAAAAATATTGAAGATTTTGTATTCTCAAATTTAATACTTTCTATTCAGTTTGGATAAATAAAACACAGTATAAACAGACTTACTACTCCTACACGCATAATACAATTTGCATACATAATAATAAAATTCGTCTATTAAGTAGGTACTTAAGAGAGAGAGTTATTCAATGCAAATTTTCAATAGCCTTTGATTATTACAACAGTGACCTACAGAAAACATTTTTTTTTAATCTTATTAAAATCAAGAGTTTAAAGAAATAATAATAATAATAATTTAGTGAGGACAATAAGAAGATAACGCGAGTAATTTTACTGATTGGTTATCTAATTTTCTACATCAATTTTTTTTATGAGTTTAAATATCATCATCATTTATTATGCTAAACGTCTCTTACAGCGATAAAGATTAACAACAATCATCTGGCGGCTGGATGGCCGAGTGGTAACGCTGTCTGCGTGCCACGCAGTAGGACCCGGGTTTACGTCCCTGATCTGGTAACTCCTGAAAAGTTTTTTTCGTGGTGCTGGGCCCGGCGATCCCCGTCCTTCACCATCCGGCCCCCTTCACTGGTGTGAGTGCAGCCCGTGGTTGGAACTCGCCCCGCCTCTTAGTAAACTCTATGATTAGAAAGCGGCATAAAATATGCAAAATAATAATAATTATTATTAATAATAATTATATTTTAATTACTTAATAAAAAATATTTATTTTTATTGTTCTGTTTTAGTAATAATAAAATAAATATTTCTTTAATTATAGTATCAAAATGTTTATTTTTTTACTTAAATTATTTTTAAACGTCTCAGTTTTAGCACTAGGGGACGCCCTGATGTACAAACTTGGTTGTAAAAATCATCGATGGTGTAAGTTAATCATAAATAAACAAAATGTATAATTAATTGGTGTTTAAGCGATTTTTTTAAAATCATTTTAGCATATTAATTTTTAAGTACACTGTTAAAAATATTTTTTCTATTGATAATAACGTAATAATTCAATAATATTTTCATGTAAGAAATGGTTACAGTTGATTTGATATATAAAAAAAAAAATAAATAAATAATGTTGTTTATCGAAATATGGAACAATAGAAAACATAAATTATTCTGCCAATCTTGTATAATACGGTGTATAATGTTGTGTACGTCTATCGAGTTGTAAATACGATAAATGAAAAAACAAATACGTATGTAGGTATATTTTAATTAATAAACCAGATTCGCTCCAGTTAGTACTTTCGACAATTACAGTAAGGGAAAATATGCTTTAGCAAAATTTCTTTCGACCCAATAAAAATGAAGTTTTGTAAGCTCTCTCTAGGCACGTACAGCGTGATATGATAATTAAATGACATTGTTTGAGAAAATGTAACGTCCTTGTCAGATTTTTTATTGCGGTTGTAAGGTTGGTTCGGTTTGACAAGGTCAATTGCGGCATTTCCTTGGAGGAGATGTCGAAGACATCACTTGATGGCGCAGAAGCGATAAACAGGCAAACCTTGAATGTTTTGATTAAATATCAGATATTAATGCATAAAATTTTCTCTCAAAACGTACCGAATTTGATTTACTAGTTTTGAATGAGTGCAAGAAAAATTTCATGTTGAAAACATAAATTGGAGTACGATATAAACAGCATAAGTTTGATTTTTAAGCAAATTGAATTTACTCTGGAGGATATTTGGATTCTAAAGTGGTTTTGATGGAGACGGCAGGATAAATTCAAAACCAGATATCCTCTTACATTTAATGTAAGCGTGATGATGGATCGAGGACCAGTTTTAGTATTGTTTAAAGATGTGAGGGCAATACATGTAGACCTCTTTAGAAAGAAATGAATAAATTACAGTGTTTATTATTTTTTTGCAGTCGAAAATAGAAGTTAATAACAGGTTTATAGAGATTTAGATACATGAACATGCCAGAAATTAGTTAGAATTCTGCGAAATGAGTAATTTTAGAATGAAATGACTAATTTTTTTCCAACTACTGATAATGTTAAGCATCTGCTCACAGATGTAACAATTTTTCGAAGAATTATATAGTTTGTATACAATTATATAATAGGAAGATTCTTTTATAAGGTAAACATACAGACTTATAGTTTTACACGATACTAGGTTGCTGGTTTGAATTAGTAATTTTAATAAAATAAATAAGCGAAATCTTTATATGATACTGTATACGACACTGTATTTTCGAATTTAAAATTAAAAAAAAAAAATCATTTCGTTTCCGTAAATACTGTATGTCGTTTACGATAAACATTTCGATCGAGGTCACAAATCACTGTTAACAATCATCACTATAAAACAGCGCAGCCTATAGGTGAAAGTCCCGAATATCGTTTCAAGGAAAGCCGGAATAAAATAAATAAATATAAAAACTTTTGACCCATGGCGTGAATATCACCAATGACATTTAACTTGTATAGATAATTTTTCGAGATATTTTCCTTATAACTTTTTAACTATAGTATATATACTGTAATAATTATTCGAGGACAAATTATAGGTTCCAGATATAATTTTAGATAAATATAAATAAATAAATATTAAACATCCGAGTGCAGTTTTTAGATTGTAGGAAAGGGGGCTCTACACAGCCCCAGCACTGCGACCACCGGTGATCTATTACGCATCTCCAACAGAATCATCCCATAAGAAGTCCCATCTCAATCACGAAAACATATTTTCTTCGATGGGACTATAAAAAGATCTTCTGATGCAAGAAAATGCAACCGAAGAAGATCGTACCTTAGCCTTTAAAGAGTTATATATGTCGGCCGGATTGGCCGCGTGGAAACGCGTCAGCTTTCCACTCTGAAGGACCCGGGTTCGAGTCCCCACCCCTTGAAAATATTTATCATGTAGTCCGAAGATTGTAGATGTCGAAGAGGAGTTTCATCTCCTCCTGGACATCTATAATTGGGTCTATTAGCAATCCTAATTGAGTGAAGATGCCTTCTAAGATGACAGTGTCCTAAGTACAGTATGTAGTTTTAACTAACATGATGTAGGCCTAATCTTATATGAAACGACACACAGTTATTTGCAAGTTTGAAATCATTTTTTGTAAAAATTAATATCACTAAATAAAAAAATCAAAATTAATAATATCTTAAAAAGTCGTATGTCTAAAAATTATAAAAATTAATATACATGCAATATTTAAAATATAATCTATCTATTAATTTTTTTTTTATCTTTTTAATCAAAACAAAAATTTTTTATCACGTAAAAAATTTCTTATTGTAGTTTCTCGTATCGAAAGTAAATTAAACTTTCGATAATGTAGTACTAAATCATAAATTAAGAACTAATAAATTAACCTTGCTTTTTAAATCATGTGATTGCTATTTTTCATTGTTTAGCGAAAATGCCAATTAAAGAGTGCTGACCTTTGTTACCGTATTACTCGGAAAACAATGTAATACCCAATTATCATTTCTTTATAAAGATGACTCAGGCATTAATTTATTTTTGTACGGTGATGACGTAATGCGGGTATAAAAATACCGTACCTGTATTTCAATTTGCACACCTTTACTGCAAAAATATTTTTGTCTAAACACACGTTCGATTGGCAGTAGATAAAAAAAAGTAGAGTAAAAACGTATCAGTTTTGGAAATCTTTTAAACAATCAGAAATTATTATGATGTTTTTTTTTATTGCGGAAGTTTGTCCTTCAGAAGTTATTAAACTTTAGGTGGAGCCTCGACACCCAATTTTCATTACCTACGTGGTGCCCCATGCCTTACAGATACCCGTTAGGGGCTAGAATAAAAATATATATTTTTCCGAGTTCGTTAACATTTAAAAAAAAAAAAAAAACATATTTACAACAATCCCAATTTTCGTTTAATTAAATTTATCTATTACTTCAAAAAAAAATAAAAAAATTAATTATGAAGAATATCACGAAATGCAAATAATCGATAAGAATCGACTATTGTTTACATCGGAGATAATTTTATTCTTATCTTATGATTTAGTCGGAATCTTAATTATCATAATTGTTTCCGATGGCGAAAGATGAATGACATCTTTCTTCTTTTTGCTATAATTTTACGTAGATTGAAAGATCGCGGCACCTGTTGGTATAACTGTAAAGCAAAAGATTGAAACGATCGACGCGACATCCGACATCGAGATTCGAAAACATAAAATTTGAATAAATAAAAAATAAATGTAAATAAATGTAAAATTTCTTATTTGAATAGTAATACATTTTTTATTATATGATGTATAAATAGTTATAGAAATTTTTAAAATTCGATAAGAATAATTTTTTTAATACTTATTTTCTATAAAATTATCTAATTAAAGTTTAAATATTTTATTATTCATAATAGACAATAGATGGCAGTAAGTGCTACTCTTTATAATACTTTTAAGAACAATTTTATTCATTTTAAATTTGTTATTTATATTTTTTATATTAATTTAATTTTAAATTATTTATTTTCGAAAATAATTTAAAAAATTAATCTAAGTTTAATTAACGAAATAATAATAATAATAATAATTTATAATAAGTTTAAAAAAATTATAATTCAAATAATAATTATAAGATCATGTAATAAGAATTTTTCATAGTAAGGAAAACAGTTTAATTTATCCCAGTTTGAACGCGATGTGAATTATTCATGGCAAGTCTATTTGTCTTTCCCGAAACTGATTAAACAAACTTTTAATAAATTTTATTATAAAGAACTAAAATCGTGTTTCAAATTTTTGGCAACACTGAAGCAGCAGTGTATTTTAAAAATTCGTTTTAAGACGGATATGGTAAGAACTGAAATAAATCAAATATTTAAATAATTGTATCAATGCTATCGTTCGTACGATTTTAAACTGATATTTGATACGAAAAAAAAAAAAAATAGGTAGGATTGCATAGATTGCCCTGAAAAAATGGTATCAATCGATAGGGGGATCGAGACATGCAAAATATTCCTAATAAACTAGGGTTCAAAGGTCAAAGGTTAACGAGATATAGAGGCTGAAAGTTTCACAGTGCATACGCTTTGATACTGCGCTTCGCTTCGCTACATTACGGAGCGCGACGCCGTGTTATGCTACCTAGACGCGTGTATATCTCGTTAACCTTTGATCTTTGACCCCTAGTTCATTAGGGTTATTTTGCGTGTCTCGACCCCTCTATCGATAGATATCATTTTTTTCCGGGCTTTGCAATGTATGCGATCTTATCAAAAATAATTCTGAATGTCTGTTCTTTGTCATAAAAATCTAAACGAAATAATTTCTGAAATTTCCTTTTTAAGAGCAGAATTTCCGATTGAAATATTGTAAGTAATAAGTACATAATGGTGGAATTCTGAGAGTGATTTCTAATATTCGGATAAAAATAATTTTTAAAATGAGTATACATCGATACGTCACGAATTTTTTCGAAAAATGAAACAAGTTATAACTTGTATGGATACAGTTTGTATTTATTTTCAATATTTATAAAAACTTGATGACGTCCGTCCTCCCATTGTTCTTTCTAAGTAAATATCAACATACTTCTGACAATAAACTTCAGGAGTTTAACGTGAATCTTATACGAAATGAATGCCATATTTTTCAGCTAAGAAAATTTATCATCAGCAGTACGTACAAATGAATAATTAAACAGATAGATACGCCGCAAGTTTAAATCGAATTATTATTCATTAATTTTTTTGTTTATCATTATATACGATAATTCGTTTAGATCAGAAACAAAACTGATAATGCGAAAAATAAATTCATAAGGTAAGAAATTGGAATGATAAAAATGCAAGGGAGGTTACAGAAAAAAAAAAGAAAAAAAATTATAATGGTGCAGTTACAGCATGAAGATAGACGAAGATAAAACTTGTTTTGAAAATACTTCGAAGCTGTCTATCTTCTGAAAGGAGGATAGATTACAGAAGACCATGAAAAAGATAGAAGGGCAGAGAACTAAATACGAAAAAAAGGAGAAAGGAAATCTGCGTGATATGGGTAAATAAGATTTTCTTCTAATTTGATTTACTTCAATAAAATTTTTATAAGCTTCTAGAATAAATATATAATTTTTGTTACGATTTATGAAAACCTTGAATAGTTATTTTTACCTATTTCAAACATTACAATATACATATATATAAATCTCTCGCAAGGTTAAAATGGAAACAGTATAAAACAATAAACAGCAAGAATACAGTATAGTATTTTATTTATTGCACTTTGTTTACATCGCTTAAATTTAATAAAAAATAAATAAAAGAAGAACCGATCCAGAAAATAAATTTTGTTAAATATAAACTTACAGCATATGAATAAATTTTTGTATATAAACAGAAGATAGTTTTTGTTATGCACTTATATTAAAATTATATATATATATTAATATTTTCCAAATTATTTCAAAAGGATTTTCGATACACTACACTACTGTATTTATCTATCGATATAAATAAATCTAGCCGATTTTCGTGAGATAAATCACATATTAAAAATTTATAAATATTTTTTTTTATCTATTTATATTATTATTTAATAATAATATAAATAAATATAAGATTAATTTCATCATTTATATAACATATTTATATATTAATGAAACTTTAATGGTGTATTTTGATAGCTTAAATTTTACAATATTTTATGCATTAAAGTAATATGTTATTATTGCAATCTATAGAAAAAATATATTATTTTAAAAGTGATATTCAATCACTTTTAATCTTTTTCAATCACTATTAATCTTTATTGATATAGATTAATGAATTATAATTTTTATTGATATTATTTATTATTATTTATATTAATTAGTATAATGTTTAAAAAATAAAATTTGTTTAATTATAAATTTCTATTTTTTAAACATTATATTAGTTAATATATCTGTGGGATAGATATTATTTTTAAAGGTGATATTTATTTGTAAAATGAATACTGTATCACCTTTTAAATTAATATTTTTTCCATAGATAGTGATAATATTATCATGCCATAGCATAATATTACCATATTAATAACACATTAGCTTAAATTTTACAATATTTTATGCTTTAAAATAATGTGTTAATATATCACCATCTATGGAAAAAATATTATTTTAAAATGATATTTTAATACATAAAAAATATTATAATATTTATGCTATCATTTTAAATCAATTTTATCATTTTAAAAGGTAATATTCATCTGCAAAATGAATATCACCTTTTAAAATGATTTTAAGATGATTTATGATATTCATTTGTAAAATTTGTTCAATTATAAATTTTATTTTTTTAAACGTTTATATTAATTAATATGGAATAATAATAATAAATATATATCAATAAAGATTATAAATCATAATTTCATAGAAGAAAATCGATTGAATAAAATTATATTTTTAAATTATTATTATTTGTTTTTTATATTAAAATACAATTATTAGGATCTTTATTATAAACAGTACTAAATATCCAACAAAGAATTATTCGGATTTTTACATAAAAGTTACAACCAATCGCTCTAAAAGTCTCCACTACTGATAAATCTTAGAGCTCTTATTAAAATAATTAGAAATTTAAATATTCGTGAACATTGAAAAAGATTATTTTTGATGGTTATTCAGTTTGATTTTAATATATTTTGACCATTTTTTTACGTAAATATTTTTAATTTTGTTGGTATTTTTTTGGAAATTTTAACGAATTTTATAATTCTTTCAATCAAAATAATATACAATAATAATCAAAGTATTTTTTTATATTATTTTCAAAACACTGCAAAGGATATATAATAATAAAATTATCTCTAATTACTTTTCTGATCATTTTATTTTTTTTAATTATTATTTCAATTGACGAAATAAACTGTTTTATGAATTTTAATAAAAATTCTGTATTTTTAAGGGAAAAACAGTTGTCTTTGCTGAAACTATAATATTGGAGGATATTATAGTTGCTATGAGTTCATGTAGAGCTTTAACTGAGATATAGAAAATAGGTAGAGCTTAACTGAATAATAGACAATAAGTAGAGCTTTAACTGAGTGATAGACAGCAGATAGAGCTTTAACTGATTTGTGAGTGATAGTTGAAGCTCTACCTATTGTCTATCACTCAGTTGAAGCTCTACCTACTGTCTATTACTCAGTTAAAGTTCTACCTACTGTCTATCACTCAGTTGAAGCTCTACCTACTATCTATTACTCAGTTAAAGCTCTGTCTACTGTCTATCACTCAGTTGAAGCTCTACCTACTATCTATTAATCAATTAAAGCTCTGTCTATTGTCTATCATTCAGTTGAAGCTCTATCTACTGTCTGAGTGATAGACAGTAGATAGAGCTTTAACTGAATAATAGATAGTAGGTAGAGCTTTAACCGAATGATAGACATTAGGTTATTTTAAATTTGACGAAATTAATTCGAATTGTTTATACTTTGCTCTAGTTTATAATTAATGGTATAATCAACAAAACCTAAGCCTTCTTTCAAAACAAAATTAAAAAAAAAAAATAATTATAAATTACTATATACAAATTTTCACAATTCGCATTTCTTTATGTACTCTACACAACATGTATTAATATATTACTATAAAGAATATATAAAATATAATGGTGTATTAATTTAAAACCGTAGCAATGTAACGTCGAAGTAAAAAAATAATAATAAAAAAAAAAAAGGTATAATTTTGAAATGAAGACCTATGAGAATAATTTTGATAAACCTGTTCTTAGAAGAATACCGGTAATAATCCTGAAAATACTGTAAATATACACACTACAGGTCAAAAAAACTGGCTGCTAAACTTAAAACTGTAGTCAAATGTCAAAAAAATAAAAAATAAAAAATTTAAGAATGTTTCTAAAGTAGTAGTAGTAGTCGTAGTACGTAAGCCGATTACAACGCTAAGCTCTATTCACATTTCATAAATTATCGTATACTATGTATTCGGCATTTATTTTTCTTCTGATCATGCGCAGATGATGGAATAACTATGATGTCACAAACCGAGTAACATAGCCGAACGGAACTTGCGCAGACAACACGCGAAAAACATGGAAGCCGAAGCAGAAATAAGAAGTAAAATAAGTCAATTGGAGTTTGTGGAAAAGAAATACTTTAGTTTCAGGTAAATTTTTTAAAAAATTTTTTACAAAAATGCAAAAAGGAAAATCGCGAACATTTTCTTTATAGTTTTTTTTTTTGTTTGTATTTTTAAATACTGAGTCTTGTACTTCATAAAAAAATTTTTTTTATATAATTCTATATTAAACAATAGAATATAAAACGTAACTCGCGAAGTCTTTGAGTTTGCAGAATTTTTGTCTAATTTTTTTTTAATTTAGAATTTTTAATCTGTTATTTCTTATAATGTTTTTTAATTTTTTAAAAATTATAATGAGTAATTACCATATAACAACGTCTTTTTTAAGTTAAGTTTCGCCTGCTACAAAAGTCAGTAAAAGTTGAATGACCTTTGACAGTAAGAAAACCAACTTACTAACAGACACTAATTTATATATGTATTCTCTATACAGTATCAGATAGGGGAGGAAAAAAAAAAGTGAAGCAGACACACCTTGGCCAAATAGGTGCTAGTCAGTCAAGTTGTAGACATCGTGCACCTTCTTTTGATTAACAATCTTGCAGACATCCAAACGTTAATTTGTTCATGATAACCGTAAACTAGCTGCTGTAACAAAACACACGTGGATAAACTTTTGGATTAGCTATTCGCTTCGCGTCGTCGCGTCGCTTCGCGTACATTACGATAGTAGTAGTTGTTTTTATACGTTAAACTTATAACAAACAAAAATGGAAAAACGAAAAACATGAAAACGTTAATTTCAAAATTTTTCATATATTTCTTATGAATCATTTATAAAATATATTTAGTTTACAGGACGTGAATCATAAATTTCATACTCATGTAACATCTTGCTAATATATGCAAAAAATTTTTTAAAAATAATATTTACAAAGCAAAAAAAGTATCGTAACATCAAAAAAAGAAAATACAGTATACAGTATTTTTCTGGCTGATTATCATGCACGGATAATAATTAGTAAATTTGAAAAATGCAAAAAAAAAAAAAAAATCGAAAACGCGTCGCATCGCATCGCGTCGTAGTTGCGAACGGAATAACCGAAAATCGAAACAACAACAAGGTCATCGGTATAAATAGGTTATAAATTTACAAGTATTATTTTGTATAAATCATAAACTTATCTTCTTTTGCAATGGTATTTAATATGAATTATTATACAGTGTATATCATTAAAAAAAGTAATATGAGATCGGTATCGCGCAAAACTAGTCTACTGTAAATGCCAAGCATGAATATTATAAATATCAAATTTCAAATTGATCTTTATCAGTTCAGTAATTCAGCTGTATTAGGCAAGAAAAGTTAGATGAACATAAAAATGGTGACGGAATTTATTTAAACTGGTAAATCTGTAATGTAAAAACCAATTATGTTGTAATAGTTTATGGAATAATCCGTTGCCTCTCATAGAACGAAGTATTTTGTTTTCTTCTATACTAATTAAGAAAATTGTAATGGTGAGATTTATGTATATAAAAAGACATTAATTTTTTTTATTCTTAATTTTAAATTTAGTCTTGAAAATTCTAAAAACATACATTTAAACATTTTAAAATAGTAAAAACCACTCACACAAAAAACATCTAAAACTTGGATTTTTATAAACCACTTTGTATATAATATTTTTACTATTTATTATAATTATAAAAATTATTATTAATATTATATAAATTTGATAAAAATATTTTTCTATGGGCGTAAAATATATTGACATTATCCATTTTCAATTTTTTTTTTAATGGATAAGTTTCTATAATCTGCATTTCTATTCTTGATGAAATAAAAATTTGTGAAAATATATTACCATAATCAATTTTAATTTATTAAAATTGATTATGATAATATATTTTCACAAATTTTTATTTTATTTATATATATATAGTTGGGGGAAGATAGTAGGCTGAACTCAAAGGTATAACCCAAGAGAAGATATTAGAAGAGGGAAAAATTGAAATGAAGACCAAAGTTTTCTTACATATAGAAATATATAAACATATTTTCACAAATTTATTATGGTAACATATGGCTTTCAATAATTAACAATTATTTAAAAATAAGCAAATTTTAGTAAATAAATGTTTTGTTGGCCAATAAAAACATCATACTTACTGTATATACAGTAAAAATATTATTTACAATAAGAATTACATTCTGATTGTAAATAAATATTCCCCATTAACTTATATTTTTCCTTTTTTATTCATGAAAATTGCTTCAGGAAGTTTTCAAACTTTATGTGATAAGATTACGAGAAAGGGTAGTTTTCAAAAAATTAAAAGAAAATTTTCAATAAATATTTTTGACTACGTCGTCATAATAAAAAATCCCATCTATACAGAGAAAAAGATTAATAAAAAAAATATGTCCATAGAAAATGGAATTACATAGTCATTAAATATCCTTCACAGAAATTTAACTATTAATGAGCGTAGCGGAAAAAAACAATTGCGATTCTACAATGCTGATTGTTCATCGGATATTTTTTTAAGTGTAGGTGGATAAGTAGGCCTATGCTTTTTTCTTGGCAGTATAGGCTAGTTTGTTTTCTGTTTAAAAATTTTGGTAGAGGTTGCATAATTAAGCATAATTCAGTATACAGAATGTAGTATTAGAGAAATTTCTACCTATATTAACAGGTGAGACAAAAAATTTCTTTAAAAGATTAAGTAAAAAATAACATTGAAAATACTAAAATGCAAACAGTACGAATGTTTATAAACTTAAACATAGTACTTAAATGATTTAGCACATTTTACTGTATCAATAAATGAATTATTTTATAACTATACAATAATTCATCTATATTTATTGAAAATTAGGCGAAATTGCTTTTAATCTTTCGAGTAAACTCTACATATACATCATATATTAATTTTCTTACTGTTAGTTTACTTAATTAAACTAAAGACACATTGAATGTTTTAGAAATTACCATCAGTTAAAATAATTATAAGCTATCGTTCACAACGAAAATCGAAGTCATTTTAAGAAATTTCATTCGATTTTCGTACGTTATAAAGAGGTAAAAATGATTTCATCTACATAATTACAAATGGAAACAACCCAAAAGAGCCTCAGAAACTACAATCTAAACCTTCACGGGCCTCTTTACGTGATGTTTTTAGGTCTTCATTAAGTTCTTAAAAAAGTTTTAATAAACCGAAAAATACAATTTTCCTAGTTATTCGTGTCACATGTATCAACTTTTGAATTATGGAAAAAAAAAAATTCTTTGTATCAAGTCATTGTGTAATCTAATTATTAAAGGAATGCACAATAGTAATAATAATAATGTGATTTGTACGACGAATTATTTTGTTTAAATGTTCGACTATTACGCAACTATTGTTCCTAGAATTAATATCGAAGATGTCGATTGTTTTGCCGTTCATGACCTAATTTACGAGTTAACCCGATGTAATTTTTCCCTCTCTAGATCGAAGTTAATTACTCGTAAAATAATTAAATTTTTAACTATCGATGTTTTATAACGAAGAAGAGAACATTTTCAAACTGGAAACTTTAATGAATTAACAAAATTTCAAAAATATTTTTATGACGTATCTTCGAAGAAATTTTTAAAATTCCAATTAAGTTTAATGCATATCTGGCCATTTTAAAAATGGTTCCGTAAACTTACCCTTCTGAAATTGTTGTTAAAAATTTGAGATTCTATTAATGTATAAAGTCATTCTTAAGTTATACATGTTTATCCTTAAAGAGGCCCATTAGGTATTCTAGAATTGGGTGCGCCTCGACATAATGTTGAGTACAGTTTAAGTTAATTATAAAAAATGTGGTGTCGTTGACTGGAAAAAGTTCAGTTGAAAATAATTTGACAAAAGTTATATATATATATAAAGAACTAGTTGTAACTCTAACCTCTAGCACCTTCTGCACTATACTAATACAGTATAAATATATTCGTGTCTCTAGGTGAGATAGTATATCACCTTTTTTTCTTGTTACTTCTCTCCCTGTAATTATATCTTCATCCGTAAGTGACCCGGACATGGCATTTTGTTTTCAATTTAATTGGCTTCTAGTAACGTTATAATGCGAAGTAGTCATCTTAATTGAATACCTACTTCAAGTGGTAATCATTGGTTAAACTCGTTTAAAAAAGAACGTGAAGATAATGTCACGCAAATCGTGATATCGAATGACTAATTATGGACGGTTTACGTTTCTAGTTCTTTTGTTCTGAGTCTGTCAAGAGTTGAATTTCTAGCGAATTACTGTCAAATTTTGTATCGAAGGATGTTTAATGAACATAAGAATGATATAGTAGAATAAAAAAAAAAATTGAGTATATTAAACATTTCAGAATTTTGAAAAAAACTTACTGTAACTTGATCTTCGTTTTATTAAAGATTTTTTTAAATAATTCTTAATATCTCCAATAGATGGAGACACGTCTAATTAATTTATAATTAAAAAAATTTTTGAAATTATAAAACAAAAATAGATAAATAAATTTATTATATCTAAATAAATGATTATTTATTGCTTATCTGTAATAATAAACGGCAATGTCTGTCTTTGCATCTGTTTGTTGCAGCCATAACGCTTCAGAAAGTAGTCTTGAGATTTTAAACATGTTCGGACTAGCCCGTGGATTAGCCATAGAGATTACAGTGCCATCTAGCCCGATTTTAAAATTATATTAATTAAAATCGAATTGGATGGGGATATTTTGAGATTACAATGAAAATGCGTAATTATTCATTTAAAACTGATTTCTGATAATTATATATGAATCGTTATTGGATTCTGTAATGGCTGAGGAAGATTTAATATTGATTCCTTTCCAATTTGTCTATTATGAAAGTAAGTTAAATGCTTGAAATAGGCTAAATGTTTATTAGATTTTGGAAATAGGCTTAGAAATGGAGCCGAAAAATGCCTCCAACGTTCAATTAATAATTTTTTGGGCGACCGGATGGCGGAGTGATAACGCTGTCGGCGTGCCACGCGGGAGGACCCGGGTCTGGTAACTCCTGAAAAGTTTTTTCGGGGGTGCTGGATCCTGCGTGGTCATCCCCGTTCTTCACTATCCGATCGCCCTCCAGGGTGTGTGTGCAGCTCCTGGTTGAAACTGGCTCCGCTTCTTAGTAATCTTCCTGATTGGAAAGGGGCGTAAAATATGCAAAAAATAATAATTTTTGCTGCGCAATATTACGTAATATAAACATTTTTATTTTCGCGTTTATTACACATATAACTGTTGTTTCTACAGAAAATTTTTTGGTCCTCTATTCCTAATATTAGGCTCAGTATTCGATGCTAACTTTTCTCCTAAATATTTGATTTTTCGTGTTGATGATTAAAAACGTTATCAAGTTTTCCCCAGTTTAAATTTCAAAATGATTGTTCCGGTAGGGCTTCACAGGACGTAATTTTCAAAAAGAAATAAAACAATAATGTGGGAAGTAATTTTGGAGATCTTTTAATGATAATTCCAGAAATGGTTTTGTTTTTATTTAATTCTAGTAAACCCGTTGAAACTATGCCAGCAGTAAAAAAGTATGTTGTGATCAATGAATCATTTCAAAATTGAACCTAGTTATTAAGCAGAATTTCTTTATTAGCAATGTTTTTTGTCTTATTAAATTAAGAAAACGCTTCTTTATAAAGAAAATTAATTGTGGAATTTTCGAGATAACTGGAAATTGAAAAATTACAAATTATCTAAAGCACTTGCTCGTGATGCTGCAATATATAACTGATCATGAGAAAATGCATTTTTTGTTTTATGCATAAATTTCAACTGAATCCAAAGATCGCTATTGACTCCAGCGGTGGACCTACAGCTATCGAGGCCCGGGGCTGAAGTCCCCCTGGGGCTTCCCGAAATTGGAATGATCGCCATACAAAATGTCAATATAAATATATAATTAGTATTTATACTTAAAACTTAAGAGGCCCGGAACGGTCCGCCCTCTTGGTACGCCACTGACTGACTCTTAATTAGTGTATTGTGATTCAAAATGCTGATGTCACTGGGAATTTTTTTTAGCATTCAAATGGAAAATAATGATCACTTGACTGAAACGGTTACTCAACGAATTAAAGCATATTCTCCTCTTTAAAACATACTGATTTGGTACCAATCATCTTCTCAATGATTAATTTCGAGCCATTATATATTTACTGATGACATATCTTAGCGGCGTTATAGTCATTTCGCATTTTAAATCCGTTTGATGAGGAGGAATCCTAAAAGTTTCTATTGAATTTAAACATTCTTCTGGAACAAAGCTTCTCGCTATTCATTTGAAAGTGCATCTGTCTTGAAGTACTACCATGAATCCCACTTCTCCCTTAAGTTTCTTGATGTCATTAAACATAATACTCATTGGAAAATGACCGTTCACGTTTGAAACAATAAGTTTAATTTTGTTTTTATTTCAGTTTTTTGCGTGAAAATGTGATGTTACAATATAGCAGATAACTTAACTTAAAACTATTGAAGTAAGTTAAAAAAAAAGATTTTTGAGAGGTTGTGTATAATTATCGTTTAAGAGAGATTGTAGTGACGTTACATATACTATTTAAATGCATTTCTTCATTTTTTAACATATACTTTACATGTCTGAATCTGACAGATAATAAATAAATATAATTAATATTTCTGTAGTATATGACTATGGAAAAATAATTATAGGGGCTTTGCGAAAGTATATACTAGTAAAAGTATAATTTTTCTGAATTCGAAATATTCTTACACCCAATTTTATTTTTTCATCTTTTGTGTCTGCTATTCATTTTTTGTCGTTTTATTATATCTATTAATCTCAGCGATGATCAATATGCACTTGATTATTGCTGCTGTTACTCCGAGAATGATGATGACGTATGATTCTAGTGCTTTCACCAATAAAAGTGTCTGAAGATGGCACGTGGCTATAGATTGCTATCTTGACTAATGGAGACATCTCAAAAAAAATCTTAGAATCAACATAGTTCGTCTACTGAGTTATGCCAATCACGCAAATTGAATAGAATATCTAGTTAGATCGATTGAAGATCAGCTATTCTAAACTTTCTTTTGGTCATTAGACATAACTCAGACATCTACTGGCAAATGATCATAGGCTCCATACGTTAGAAAGTGAAAATTTAGTTTTGTTTACTCGGGCGAAAGTGTGAGGCCACAATATGGCGGATCTAAAGCCATTTAGATATACAGATATAATTATAAACATTGTAAACTCGATAAATGTAACACTAAACGAAAGAGATCACTCTATAGGCAAAGTTCACAAAAACAACAGAATCAAATCAGTACCGATTTCGAGATATACATATTTTTTATATGAATCTTTAACACACTGGAACTGCCGCTTGTTCATTTTATTAAGCGTCGATGGAATGAATCTAACTCTTTATACCTGACGACAGCATCGGAAGATAGTATTAAGTCTATGGGAGAGCCAAAGTTCATTTATATCACTACGCCGATGAGAGTCAGCTAAATTCTTGCGATCTTACAGTAAATTGCCATAAAATAATGACAATGTTCACAAATAAGCTATAAGCTTCAAATAAAACTACGAAGATAACATGACTAATATGTAGCAAATTTTTTCTTATACTACCCTTCCCTACGGGGGTTATGCGAGAGCTTGTCCCTCGAAGACGAAGCGTGCGAACACTGAATTTGAGGACGAGGCGGGCAAGCCCCCGAGCGATTTGGATCCGTGTAGGGCTCCACCGCAGACTCCCAGTGACAGATGTGAGC
>WUQG02199311.1:0-21969 GCA_011317285.2 Androctonus mauritanicus
TGACCAATTCATGTTACGACCAGTCTGTCGGAACCGATCGTGGTCGTAAGTCGAGAACTAGCTGTATATGTATATTTTTATATTGCTTGAGCTTCAGTGTCTGTCAAAATTTGAAGTTCTCTAGCAATGTTTTTGCTTTTTTTGTACACTTACCACTGAATATTTAACAATTTTGTCTTGATATAAAAAATTATATGTTAAATAATTTATATTCTATTTTCTTAAAATTTTGTTATTTTATTCAATCATGCTATCCTCAATTTACAATGAAGTTTGATTCAAACCATCATGGTCATAAGTCAGAAAAACCTTATATTTATAAATTACCATTAATCATTACAGCCCAACACTTCATATTTCAATTAATAAACAGAAAGCTAAGAAAATATACAAGTAGTTTCCATTTGGTCTATATCAGATTCTTGGCATGTGAACTACCTTGACCAATCATAACATATTATCAATTGTATTATGATCATAAGTCAGCAAAATCTTTAAGCATATATAGGAATGACCTATATATATTTTAAGAATATATAATTTGGATAAGTTTTAAAATGTTATAAATAAATTATCTGCATTTTCTCATCAAACAAGTAACTGTATCTATACTATAGCAAATATATTTTGTTTATTCTTGATTTGTCAGCTGGATAGCTGCATGGTAAAGCAATGGCTTACCACTCTTGGAGGATCCAAGTTCAAATCAGAGTCCCACACTTTCAATTTTTCAGAAGGGATCCAGGCTTGGCCTGTTGAACCCCATCCTTCAACTTTCTAGTTGGCCCCATCATGGATATTGACCAGTTTATAATGGGCTCTATATATGGCTATTACCAGACAAAGAATATCCCTTGTGCATTATTGTACCTTAATTATATTAACCTAAACTGTGCTTGATTCATTCTATACATATATGATGCTTTTCAGTAGACAATTAAGATGAAAGTATTATTATTCATTTTAGATTTCAAGAGTCTAGAATTAATAATAATTGAAAATTAGAAAAAAAATTCTTGTGAAAATTTTTGAAAAATATACTTTAATTTTAATAACCATTTTAAATTTACAGAAGGGAGATTCCAATTGTTATTTTAAATTAATTAGAAATAATACAAATTATGAAAAAAAAATGTTTGCATGATTTTATTTTTGATCATCAAAACACTAGTTTAATAATTTTTAGACCAAATTTAAAATTATTAGAAAAATTAGTTTAATCCTAAATATTTCCACAGAAATTAATTCCTCCAATTTTGATAATTGAATTCAATCCCCTTGTTAGTCTGTTATATAAATTTATCATCAAGCAAAACAGATATGTATACCATGAGATAGATAGTGTGTTATAGTATTATTTATCTTTCATTTTTCTCAAAACTATTAAATTTATATATTTTATTATTTAAAATTGTAATTTAAGAAATAAATATAAAAGAAAAATCTTATCAATTAATAAAATATCTTCCCATAATACAGTAGAATAATAGTCTCAAATTCATTCCCACATGCTGCCCAATATGCTTTTATTGTGTTCACACCACATTTATTATAATCACAGAAGTGTGATTATGACAAATGATATGACATATGAGAGACATTTAGAAAAAAAAATTACAATAATTTTTCATGACATATTTGAAAATCATTTGTTTTTGTAAATTATACTGAAATTCAATATACATTTTTTTCAATACAAAACTTCTAATTCAAACTTAAAAAAATTACTATTATTTATAAACAGTTTTATAATTTTGAACATGAAATGAAACATATCAATACAATTAAAATAATCAATCTTTCAGACTATTTATCTTATGTAAAAATCTTTTTCCCTAAAGCATTAATTTTAAATGAGACCACCATCCAATCAAAGATGTCTAATGACCCTTTGAAGAGAATGAATTTGAAACCACTGTTGTAGAACTATTCTTAAAACTTTATTGAAAATTTAGTTTATATTTCAATTTTCATATTATCAAATTCAGTTAAATAATATCTATAAAAATAAATTTCTACCATAATATACATTTGTGTTATAAAAC
This sequence comes from Androctonus mauritanicus, assembly GCA_011317285.2. Classification (NCBI taxonomy): domain Eukaryota; kingdom Metazoa; phylum Arthropoda; class Arachnida; order Scorpiones; family Buthidae; genus Androctonus; species Androctonus mauritanicus. The sequence goes on from WUQG02199311.1 coordinate 2,046, forward strand.
TAACACATTTCATTGCTGTATAAACATTTATATATTTTTTAAGTTTTAAATGATAAATTATAATTTTAAAATAATATATTTTATTAGAAATCAAATATAAAAATCAATACTTTAATTGTGTTCCCTTTTAATTATAATTACAATTAAATAATTTTGAAATAACTTTTTAAAAATTCATAGAAATACTTTTACACTCAGTGTATATATACATAAATTTTTATTATAATGTATTTATACAAAGTCTTGTAAAATGGTATTTAATAGATTCCATATTTCAATAGTAAGGCTATCGTTTTCTTCATAATATAACAGTTTATTCGATATTTTATCTCATGGTTAAATATTGAAATCAGCAGAATACAATTTACAAAAACATTTCACTATTCTTTTAATAATAAAACTTATATTACAATATTAAGATTTAATCCTAAAGTTTGACGAATTTCTAGCACTAACAAGCAGTCCAATAATTTTCACTTATACACTAAGTTTTTTAGTATTAAGATTTAATTTTGACATTAAAAACCTCTTTACTAATCACTAAATAAAAAGTTATTTTTGTTAATTTTTAAAATATAATCACTATTAAATATTGATATTAGTAATTACTACAATAAATCAACATTTATTAGTAATTAAATAAATTTATTTCATTAAATTAAGGAACTATTAAGATAAACGGCGAATTTTGTTAAGTAGATTAAATAATCCAAAGATGAAAATATCTTAGAATTTAGACTAATTTTATAGTTACATTAAACTGTTAATAACATAATTGAAAAAATCTTTATAAAATGGGAACTGTGACCACTGTCACTCATTTCTGAAGTAAAGAATCCAACTAATAAACAACACCATAATTATACCCATAGTTATATATATGGCAGTGTTAATCGTACTACTATTTCAATCATTTTATAATAATCTATTCATTTATAATTATTCAATTCATTAGTTAGGCCTAACAGTTCTTTTTAATAAAGAAACTTACCAAAACAATACCATTCGTACGAATCTGTCTCTTTTTTTTGAGGAGGAACTGTTATTTTGACGCAGTCATCTAAATGTGGGCATTCCATTGTATTTTTCTAAACACTTTTACATTATTCCTATCGATATTATTCTTTCGTTCATTCGAAACTTTTCACAAAAGCGGTAATTAACAGCGCCCTCTCTCAGAAATTTCTTTTTACGTTTATCCGGTTTTTCTTTATCTATACACATATTTTAAACTTTAAATGAAAGAAATTTCATTTTATTTTTTAATTTATAAATACGATTTTATGTAAGAAGATTGTTAAAGTTTCATCGGTGATATATAAAAAAGGGAGTTCAAGATTTACTGTCAATTATTCGAAGAATTTGTCCACAATATCGATTTAAGTTAATTGGTTATTATAGCGTTATATATTGTATTTAAAACTTAGATGTAGAATAAAAATTCAATTAAATTATCTAATAATTAAGAAAAATAATAAAAAAAACTTTTCTGTATTAATATTAAATATTTTAGTGTTTTTGATTGATTTAAAATATTAGAATGAAAAATAATATATTAATTTTTTAATAAATTATTAACAGGAATTTAGATTGAAACTTGTAATCTACAAATTATGGAAATTTGTTTAAAATACTACTATTTTCTTGTAATCTTTAAACTTATAATATTCAATCAAATATTGTCACAGACAATTGATATCGTTTTACCAACATGTCTTACACACAGAAAATATTCTAAACTGTATGAATGAAGAAATGAATCTAACATTGATATTTTCGGCCACAAGTTAGAATATATGATATTCTGTATTATAAAACTTATTTGTTGATGACAATGCCCAAAGTGATAATTATTTTAAATATATGTAATTCTGAATTTATGCATTAGTTTCTAAAAATAAAAAAAATCTTAAAAAAATTACTTTGGCATCATTATTTGTAAATTTCCAGACTTGATTCTATACAATACATTTATCAACAAACTGTTCTAGTAGTATTTGTTTAACTAGTTCAATAGTTTTTGATCATGCTCCTTGAGACCATTATTTTTGATATATCAGATTTCAATTTTCATGTTTTTTTATTGATTTTGATAAGTAGTAAATTTATTTATTAATTTTAGTATTAATATTAATCAAATATCATTTTGCTTTATCATCATTTATCAAATATCTATAGATTTTTATATAGTTTTCAAATGCATAGTATATTAAAAATAATTTTGTACAAATTTCATTAACAATAAAATATAAATAAAAGAAGAAACATTTAAATCATATTTCAATTATTATTATTTTTAATTAAACACAACCATTAACTATATAAAATTTTTTACATTAGTGCTAATAAAATATTAATAGTCAACACAAAAAATATTATACTTTTTGATTTTATAAAATATTTCTTTTCAAAATAGTAGTCTACATTTCTTAATAAGCAAAATATTACATTTGGAATGATATGACCTACACTCAAATATGGCAAAACAGAATAACTAATTCAAAATCTGTTATTAATTTACAATAAATTGGGCAGAATCACCCATTAAAAAATTCATTTATGTTTGGATGGTATTTGCACACAATTCATTATTTCAACTGTAATAACACTCATATCTTTCAGTTTACATTAAAAATCTAAGATACTTTCTTATCATATTTCAACAACTTTTACATATGATATAATTATTTGAGAATTCAAAATTTATACATTAACATACTTAAAATGTATTTAATTTCATCATTAGATATTCTTAAAACCAATCAAAATTTCATAAATACATTAATTACAAAAATGGCAAATTATGAATATATATATAGGTATTTATATATATATATATATTTGCACATTATATACAAATTTTTTTTATATTTAATTTTAAATATATAACAAAAATATAAGGCTTTACAAAGTATTTCTATGAAAGAAATAGTCTTTAAGAGAAGAAGTTATTCATTTATTTTATAAAAATTTATTTACATAAAATCATATTCTAAAAGCATAATTATATTTCCAATTAATTTTATTCAAAATTAAAATTCAAAAATATCATTCAACAAAGTATAAAAATTTCAAGAAAAACAAATTTTAAAAAAATCCCAAATTCATTTATTCATCTAAAAGTTCTTCATCAGAGCTAAAACTAACAACTTGCAAACAAGAACTTGAAGGTACTGCATGAAGATTTTGCCAGTTCCAAGGTCCAAGTGGTAAAAATGGGAAAGATGATGTAATGACATAAGAATCTTGCCGAAGCTTACAGGAATTGACTTCAGTGGTAAACACACAATCATCAGATGCAATTCTTCGATGGGTATGATGAAGCAGTTGTTGTTGACGAGTCCTACTAGTGAGAGACTTTATTACATTTTCTAATGATTTAATTTCTTCTGATAATTTCAAATTATAAAGATAAAGAACTGGCATACCACCTCCAACAATTTGGGCAAGTGGAATCCATCTTAAATAGCATTGATTCCATAATTTTAATGACTTAATAAATGGATCTATTTCTAGTAAATTTTCCTGAGATTTATAGTTAATTTTAGATTTAATTTCATGACAAGACATTCGTAGAGGTCTTTTTTGTGAATTACGTCTCACATCTCTAGTGCTATTCAGGGACCAAGGTCTAATTTGTAATGGTGGAATTGCGACAGTTACTTTTTGATATGAATTCAATATATACAGAGGATTACGAAAAAACATTGTATTTTGTGGAAGAAATTGCTGAGACCAATTCCATACACTGTGGCTTCCAGATATCCCATTCTGTCCATATGCATCTTTCAGCTGCTTTTGAGAACTGAATAAGAATGTGTCAAATACACTTATATGAGCACTATCCCATATTGTTGTAAGATAAGTTTCAGAAAATTCAAATGATGAAGGGCACTGCTGCATTAACTGCCAAACACAATCAAGAAACAAAAGAAATACTGGTGACTGAAATAGAAAACATTCATTTTTAAATAATTAAAAAAAGTAAATTTAAATGATGTTTTAAATTTATTACCTCTTCACTTTCAGCAGCATTAATATGATGTAATCTTTCCATAAAAGGATGGCCTAAAGCTACCCATTCTTTTTGTATTAAATGTTGAAAACCTTGTTGTGTACGACAGTAGGGATCTAATAGAATTTGAACAAGACTGGCAACAACACAATTTAAATCCCGATTTTCTTTTTCTAAAATAAAAATCTCAAAATTATTAATATGTTTGAAATATATGTTTTATATTTAATAAGAATGTTTTTTAACTGTTTATATTTTTTATAAAACAAAAAAGTATATATAACCAATATGCTCTGAAAATAACCAAATTTGGAATATCATAAAGGCATCATAAGACTGCAATATCATAACTTGAATGATCATAGAGTATCACTTATATATAATAAACCAAGAAAAGAGAATGGATAGATTAAATCTTTTGACTTGTTCTAACAAGCTTCCTGATTGAATAAAAGACTGTTAGAATCTAAAAATTTACAAAACCCAGTAAAATTGATATACAGGAGTTTCTTTAGTTACAAATATTCATACTTACAAATATGAAATTTCATTTTCAAATTTAAAAAATCATACAGTTAATTAACATATTATGGCCATGTATAAATGCTTACAATGAACTAGACAACTGTTTTGAGAATCATTGATATGAACTTGATAAAAGTTTAAATGTTGGGAAATAGACTTGCCTTGATTATTTCTGTAGTTAAATAAATTGAATAGTGCACATGAATTGCTTGGAATTATTCTATAAAATATATAAATATAAATAAATCTTATAATATGAGCTTAAGACTGATTATTTTGCTTTTTATATAACTAAGAGAGTAGTCGAAAGATTTTGATTGAAAAAATATTGCATGAACATTTAAAAGTATCAATTTTACAGCTGAATAAATCTAAGCAGATGATACATAGTAACTTCATAATGTTCCATTTACATTTCTCATTGGAAGATAAACAATTACTATTCATAGGAACTAAATCATAATAAAAAATCATATTAGAGATATATTTTTTTTATTAGGATATTAAAATATTTGCTTCTTGTGTAGTTATTTACCTCATTAAAAGCGAGAACAAAAAATATATAATGTCAATTTGCATTTGCATCATGTGAACAAACAATGCATATAAAATCATTTCCAAAATGTGCAGAATTTTAAAATACAGAATGAATATTAAGCTTTTTTTCTCTAATTATAATATTTAATAATTGAATTTTATAAATTCTGTTGCATAATATAAAATTACTTTATTTAGATTTTATTGATATAAATTATTTTATTAAATAAAGATTTATTTATGTAATAAATTGAAAATAATTGATATCAAATTATTGAAATCTGTAGATACAGTAGTAATGAAATTATAAATAGAAATTATAATAATAAAATCATAAGACATTATTCATTATTCCATTATTCATCTCACTAGGATAATTAAATATAAAAATAATTTCTTAATAAAAATTTGTGATGTTTTTTATAAGATTGAACCAAAAAATATTAAAAATAATTTTCGGATAGAATACAAATTCAGTTAATTATTTAATTTTTTCTTTAAAAAAACTTATATTTTAGAACAACTCTAACAATTAAAATTAGAATAAGATTTATTTTGCTGTAGAATTTTCTGCTTTATGTAATAGTTGAGGACTGAAATGATTTGAAAATGTTAATTTTTTAAATTTTAATATAGCTACTTCTAATACTTTATTCTGCAGCAAATGTATAGTTCAAATAAAATTAATTTATTTAGATTATTGGTTTACTTTAGAACTTATAAATGGAATTATGAATATTCATAATTTCAATTATTTTGACTGTTTAATAACTTATAATAATAAATAACTAAATTAATCATAAATTCTTTATTTTATTTTTGCTGTACTTTATCAATATTGTTTATTTTGATTTATAATCAAAATATACTGATTATAACATCAAAAGTTTTGGGAAAAAATTTAATAAAATATATATTTTTAATATGCATTACCTAAAAAAAATTATGAAATGTAAATATTTAATTTTCATTTTTGATTTTTTTCATTTGTTTAATTTTATAGTTTTTTACTAAAAATGTTTTTTTATAATAGCTCTATAATTCTATAATATGTAACTTTTTCTGCTTTTTTGGAAATTGAAGTAAAATAGTTATAAAAAATATATTAACAAATAAAAGCCTAAACTAACTATAGTGATTTTTTTAGTTTATATGCATATTTTTTATTATATAGTATTTAATTTGTAATAGCATAGAGCAAAATAAGCAATATTAATAAAACAGAGTAAAAATGAAATAAACAGTTTTCTCCTTCAGTATTTACAATTTGAGAATGATACAAAGTAGTAATAAAAAGAATTTATAAATTTATTTGTTCATTGGCAGCATAGTTTTATATATTATTTTGTGATGAAATGTATAGAGGATTATCTTGATATATGATAAAATGCTCTTTTTCTGATAACTTTGTTTTTAATTATCAAATGTGAAAAACTGAACATGATGAAAATCTAAATTTGTGAGATTCAATATATACAGTATATATATTTTTTTTGTAGTAATTCATGTTGATACTTATATGTAATGAAGATATGATGATCTCACATTTTCTATTAGGGCAATATTATTGAGTGTCGGAGCATTCTTCAGTAAATAAAAAATTCTTTTAAGAAAATATTATTTTATTAATTGTAGATAAATAAAATTATGCAAATAAAAATCAATTGAACTAAAAGTGATTATGGAACAGATCCAGAATAATAGCAAGTTGAAAGAATAATTTCATATTTGACAGCTTATAAGAAGCACTTTGCCTTTAAAAATTGGCCTGCATCTTATAAGATGAAAGTGATAATACAGTACATGTGAAAATCATCAAGAAGTTGGCAAGCAATAGAAATGTATTTAATGGATAGTTTATATTGTTAAATTGAGTATTATAATAGATAGTTGATACAATTTTCAATAAATTCAGGTTGTTATTGGAGTAACAAATGAATTTCAATTATACATCTAAGCCTAATCAATAATTATGATCTTGAAGATAAAGATGATTGTCTATAAAGAATCTGAAGTTGAATAATAATAAAATAATAGAAAATTATAATCTTATATCTTTCTTTATTTAATTTTGGGTTTTATTTCTACTGAATTTTAAATTTCCATTGTATTGACAATTTTTTTTCAATTTTTTCTTAAATTTACAGTTTCAAAATTAGGATGTGTCTTCTGTGCTGCAGCATCTTATAAGCCAACAAATATGGTATTTTTAATTCATAGAAATTAAGCATTAATAATCAAACATCATATATTCTTAGTAAATGTTTTTTATTGTTTCATATTCTTTTGGGCTGATGATAAAGTTTGAGTAGATAAAAACATTCCTAAAAAATAGTTTGTTTATTAAGTGTCTAATTTTGTGTGATTTTGATATCTTAAGATTTTAACAAAAATTTTATATACTATCTTTAATTATTCTTTCCTTTAGCAAGTAATTTATATTTATAAAAATGACATACTTAAAAACTTAAGAAGAAAAAAACAAGAACTTAATCACAATTAATAATCAAATAGCTGAAATGATTCCTTGTGGAAAGAACAAATTAAACTAATTATTAATAATTTAATAAATTTGGTTTACGACATATACTATATATTTAAAACTAAATAAATTTGTCTGCAATATAGATGTATAATAATTGAGGAATTCACTGCTGAAGTGAATCCTCAATTATTATACATAAAATATTTTATTTTTTAAACCATTATTTCAGATTAATTTTTCAAAAATTTCCAATTATTTAACATAACAGGTATATACAGATACAAAAATATACATATATATATATATAACAGGTTATATACAGTAATATATGAAAAAATTAAGCAATTTTTTATATGAAAACCAATAAAATGCTTATTTCATAAAATAAAATCTTGTGGATTTAGTTCACTTTTGCATTAACCATTCAATTATATATTTTTTTAACAAATGATCATTAATAACTTGTAATTATTTATATAACAACTATAAAGAAGAAAAGTACTTTTCTTAAGTAAAAAAAGTTTTTATTTAAGAAAAATATATTCTCATTCCTCCCTGAGAAGAGTAATTTTCCCCATTACTTTCCCATTTAACTTTTACTCTGCCATGGATTTCAATTTATCTGAAATATTTTCAATTAATTGTCTAATCTATTTTATGAAAGAAGAAATAATATATTTCTAGATAATTAAAATTTTTTGAACTATATTTGAAATGAATTTGAGGAAACTGTATTGTTCTGATCCCCAATTTGTCTGAAATTTTAAGAATTCATCTCCTTGATATTTTATTATTTTGATTTTGACTAAGAGATGCAATGTTAGACTATCTAGCCGTATTGACTAAAATTTGTTGAATCTGTGTTATAGATTGTTGAATTGTTTGCAAACATTAATATTTTAACATTATAAAACTTATGCATTGCAAACATTAATATTTTAACATTATATATTTAAAACAGCACAATCTCTTCTTGCACTAAGATTCAAGGAGCACAAAAATGATAATAGTTAAGACATTTTGTTTTTCTTTATTATTTATTGCAGAAAGTTTATGTAAATGAATATGTTTTTAAAAAAAAATATTGTTGAAAGAATAGTTGCATTAATAGTTAAAAAATATATATAATTAATTATATATTAAAAATGATTGCATAATTAAATATTATGTGATCATTTTTAATATACACAATAAGAAAAATATATACATACAATAAAATTATTTCACACTTGTATTACGACAATTTTTTATATCACATAAATATAAAAATAGATAAGAATGCTTTATTTTTTGTTTTTTAATATTTTTTCTGATTCTATTAAAACACAATCTGTAATTGCATCCTGAATAAAAAAAATTTATGAATTCTTTGAAAATATGATTAATATAATTAATACATCTTATTTTTATTTTTTTATTCTGATTTTTATGAGCATCTTTTTTACAATTGCTCTCATTTTGTAATCATATCAAAGAGTCTTTGATATGATTACAAAGATTTTTAATTTGTATCTTAGAGTCACATTTTCTCTTAGAAAAGATTATAATGTTCATTTTTATGATAATGATAAAGATGATAATATATACTTGAAAATCAATAAATTGTTAAAATGTAAAAATGGTAAATGAAAAGAAATAATAATAAATTTAATAGAGAAATGGCTTAAAATTTAAAAAGATGAAGCTAAATATTTATTCATTTTTATAAAAACACAATGTCAACTGATGTAATAGAGATAATTAATCTTATCTGTCTAAATAATTTCCATGGAGTATACTGCTTACAAAAGTGGAGTATTCTGCTTGCCATGGAGTATTCTGCTTACAAAAGTATCATACACCACCAAATTTCAAAATTTTCTTTGTAATTATAGTATATATACAAAGAGTTTTTTTTTTTGGAAATTTAATATTTCTTTAAGTGAGAAATGACTGACGATATAAAAATATATATAATATATTCATTTACAATAAAAAATTATTATTCAAATTTTTAATAATGATAGTATATAGCCTCATCCATCCAACATGCAAAATAAATGTATAGGTATGATCACAAATGTATTAAAAAATACTCTTTCAAGAAGAATAAAATTTGGAAAACCAGTATTAAAAATCAATTCCAATGCATAAGTTTTCAAAAAAATATCCTTTTTTAAAAATTACTAATCTGGTGAATCATAATGCAAGCAAACATTATTGTAATAACATAGTAAAAAAGAATACTGCTATAGATTAAAATTTTCTTTTAATCAGCCAGAAAGCGAATGAAATATGTAAAAAATAATGATTCCTTATATACATGTATAATAGCTTAATGTAACTGGTAAGTCAGTTATGTATAATGAGAAAGCGCTGAACATTTCAGAATGACTCTATAGAATACTTAGTGTATTAGAGTTACAAGATTAGCAAAGCTATTATATTATATAATATATGATTTATGTGTAGTAATGTTTAGAAAGCAAAGATGATTTTTCTCTTCAGGAAATGGTGTGTATATAATTTTCATTAAGTTTATCTGTAGATATTAAATCAAAAGACTTTACATCTACATTTGCTTTACAGACTTTTTTAATATTTTGGTTTATTAAGATGCACATTTTTTCATAATCAGATAGTAGTTTATATGATGGAATGAGTCGTCATAAAACTATATTATTTATCTGGAATATGATCAAAAATAAATTATTTTAATCTGCTGTTTATAAATATGATATTAAATTTATAAAAGATAAAGGTATTTCTTTGAAATTATGTCTTTTTTATATCTATAAAAACTATATGCCATTATATCATGAAGAATCTGAAATATGAGAGAGATTCACATAGCTATCACTCTTAAGCATGCTCCATTTCAAAGATCACTCTGAAATTCTTTCCATTGCATATTGAAATTTTATAAGAGAGTTCATCAATAATTGTAGTTTTGTTGTGTAGTAAAGTTTTTGCTTCTTTATTAATTACTGATTAATTGTTAATGATTAATGTAGAGTTATAAATTTTCAAAATGGATTTTGAAATACTATTACGCATATTAAATAAATTAGTTTTCTTTAAATTAATTAAAACCAACATTTCACATATAAAATTTTTGACATGGTTTGTATGTATTCATTTTGTTTATGAGGAGGAAAAATCTGATAAAATATATGATGAATCTTAGAATTATATATTTCATTAACTTTCTCTTATTAAATACCATAATGAATATCTACAAATCCTCATATGTTAAATAGTTAGTTTTAAATAAATTAATACTTCTTTAAACTAATGTGCACAAGATTATTTCAAAAATCATTTTGAAAATCTCTCTCTCTACATGAACTTTCTATGAGAAGTGAATTGTAGAATCATTCTATACTGTTTCAGTTTTATTCATTGTTTATTATATAATTCAGTTTTTGTAATTATCTGTTTCCATAGATTATATAATAAAATATTATGTACAGTGTGTTTCAAAAACAATGAGGACAGTTTGCAAAAATATTCCTAATGAAAATAGATTAGAAATTTAGAGATATTTTATTAAAATAGCAATAAACTATAACTTAAGGATGTTTAATCTAAATAATTTTAATCCAACTAAGTTAAATGCTTGAATTAACAGAATTTTAATAATTAGAATTCATTTGATGGCACTAACCTTAGAATAAGTTATTTCTAATTATTAAAATTCCAAGGTTTCAATTTGGTTTGATTAGGATCATTTTACCAAATTAGTATCCAATGTTGAAAAATACACATATGGAAAATAAAAAATAAATTTAATAAAGAAATATAAGGGATCCCTGCCTTATGAAAATTCATACTTTGGCCACTATGAATGGCTTTGCAATAATGACAATTTTATCTGCATACAGTACTGCAGTGGTTTCCAAACTTTTTGTGTATGTGCTCCTTTTTTCATAAAAAATTGATATATCCCTCATTTTCATAGCTGCCTAATTTTATAAATACTTTTTACTTATAATTTAATACTACAAAACAATCATATCATATTTTGTATAAATAAAGTTTTTATACATAAAAAAATATATGTTTATTATGATGTAATATTGTTTAATACAATTAAATAAATCTTACAAAAAAAACAAAACATAGAATACATATTTAATGTGACAATATTTAGTGTAATGAATGGGCTTTTTTTCAGCATAAATTTGCTCAAATCAGGGTGCCATTGAAGATATTGCTACTTGCAATTCTTTTTCAGTCACTAAATGAAATCAACATTTTGTCTTTAAAACAACTACAGCAGAAAGTTTCTGGATACATGGATATATATATATATTTATAACCTTTTTGCTGATTCATTTTTTTCAACATGAATTTGAATTTTTTTTTTTTTGTTTGTCTCAAAAATGATGTTTTTGTTAATTCTTTCATGTCCCCTTGCACTAGATTACTATCACTTAGTGGAGCATTCCCCACAGTTTGCAAAACATTGCAGTACTGCATTCAATTGTTTATTTCAATTCAAAAATGTTTCCATAAATACTTGTAATGAAATTTGTCATAAAAAAAATTCATCTTTAAAAAACTGTGTAAAATTTTCTAACTATATATTTCAAAAAATATCTAAAAATAATTCATATCTAATCAACATCTACAGCAATTGAAAGTTTTAGAAAAGAATCAGATTCAACAATATCTATTCCTAATATAATAGCTCCAAGATTCATATTTACTTTTTTATTCTTTACTAATTAAACTTTTGAATAAATTAAATTTTGGCTTTCATAATATTCAAAACCAGTGGAAATTTTATTTCTCATTATAATTGTTTATAATTTTGATAATTTTTCATTATAGGAATAATCATAGAGGCGGTTCTTTAATTAGACAAATTTTCTCATTATTTTCATTTTTAACAAGTTTCCATTCAAATATAACTGTATTATTCATTTTACTTTGTTTTTTTCCTTTATATTTACTTAAGTAAAGAATATATAAGAAAAAAAATGAAATATGTATCTGTACAAAGTATTAGAAAGGAATAGATAAGTAATGTGTTCCAAAATTAAAATAAGAGATATATTTCAATGTAAACAAGGGACTCCTATAAAATAATACAATAGATCTCTACTTATGCTGGTATGTGTAAGTCTTTGTGTGTTGAATTTTCATAAAATGCAAATAAAATATTCATTAAAAATTTTTTTTTTTGCAAAAATATTACTTGGCTTTAAATTTTTATATCTGTGTGTATAGCATGCTCATAAATTTTATGTAGTCATTCCATTATTAATGCTCATATTCATATATGTCAAATTTAAATAATAATAGATTTCTTGATAGTTTTAATTTATGCAGAAACTTTTGGGCTGAATTAGCTGCCTAATAAGAAACCTATTGTTCTGTTGGGGAAAATGAAACTAAAATTATTTTATCATTGTCCAGAGAATGGGATGCAACTCATGTCTTTCTTTCAACTGCTTTACTATTAACTTAAAGTATTAAAAAACGACAATGCAGTCTCCTCAGTAGTTATACGTCTTTTATTACTAATTACGAATGTTTTCAGTTGCATTAACGGCCATCATCAGGTTTACAGATTCATATAACTGCTAATAGAACATAGAACAAAGAATACTTTTTAAATAACGAAAAATGAATTACTATGGTAACATTAAACATCATGTAGCGCTCTATTAATTAGGAGATACATTGGCAAAGTATAATGCACTTATTAATAATGAAATACTAGGTAATTTAGATAATAAATAATAATAAATAATTAAATGGTTAAATAAATAAATAAAAATAAAATAATGCACATATATATGTATGTGTGCATTCTGTCTGTTATTGATAGAAAAAGTATATTCTGAATTCAATAAGGGAAAAAAAAATTATTATTATAGCTGTTATTGTGAGCAGAGAATTGTTCTTATTTTGAGTTTTTCCTTGAGAAAACATCAAATATTATTGCAAAGTCAAACAAAAAACTATTAAAATGTCAAGTAAACATAAATTAAATGTAAATAATTGATACACATAAACTCTAGTAGCACTAAGGCAAGTAATTAAAGAAGCACTTTCGACTTTAATAAGTCCTCCTCAGCTTCATACATTAATAGAATCTATTAATGTATGAAGCTGAGGAGGACTTATTAAAGTCGAAAGCGCTTCTTCAATTATTGTATACTCTGTTTTTACAAACAAAATCCTGCTTTAGTGCTACTAGAGTTTGTGTGTATTGATTATCAGGCAGTGCTGTTTGTCATTGTGTTTTTGTAAATAATTGATTAAAAATGATATGTAATATAAATTTCTTCATTTTTTATAAGAGAATTCACTGTGAAAATTTGCTAAGGAAACTAGGATGTGTTACTAAATTTACTAAATTAATGAAATTTCATTAAATTATGGATGTAAATACATCATTCATGGCTATTATTCAAGAAGGACATCACTATCATACTGACACAAAAATTTGAGTGGATGCATAAAAAGCACAAAAAAATTGTTCAAAATTTGTATAATATATATACAACAAATACTTCTTTAAAAAATAATACTAATAATTGTACTGCAAGAAAGGAATGCAGAAAATGCATAAATATTAAAAATTTCAGATTTCTACAATGAAAAATAAGCACAATTTTTCAATATCATTGGGCTTAACTCTAAAAAATTGCCAGTCTACTGCTGCACATGAGTTGGGAATTTGATGATCTTCACAGGTTAAGGTGGCTCTCCTCAAGGGGAATGTGGCCTACTCTAAATATATGGAGATATGGAGTGTCTAAAAGAAGAAAAGAAAATAAGAAAGACTGAAAATTAAAAAAATCCATTCTGACAAAAATAAGGCAAAAGAAGAAATTATTGAAAAAATTGAATTTTGATAAATAAATAAATAAATTTTAACATGAGGTGAAAAAAAACTAAATGCACGAGAAAAGAAAAATAGTAGATAGGATATTTAAGATAACAAATGAATGTTTTATAATCTTAAAAAAATTTTTATTGAAATTGCCATAGCACAAGCAATACTAATAGAAAACGATAAAGGAAGCAAGTGAGAAGAAAGAAGAAATATAACAATTATATGCTTCAATAGATAAAAAGAAATCCAGAATTTTTTGAGGGTCCCAAGTTCCTAAAGTTAGAACCAAAGAATAAGAAAGAATAGTTTTGTTCTTTGGCTTTCAAAGAACAAAAACAAATCTAGCATAATGCATTGTTTTTATTTATTTTATTATACTTTTTGAAAATCATTAAAAATTTGAGTGTAGATATATTTAATAATATATATCTACATTTAAATAACCTAAGAGTTATTTTTTATAATTATAAATAAATGTTATTATTTTGTTTTCTTGAGAATTAGAGTTTATCAATAAATTTTTTAATTAAATGTGTTTTACATCTATTGTTTGCTTCATATAATTTCATGTTTTAGGATTAAAGAAAAGTGATGATTAGTTTTTAGGATATTGTAAGGGAATATTGACATGGATAAATTAATTATTGACTATGGATTATATGATTATAGAAAATAGTATACAGGTAGTTCTCGACTTACGACCATTCGACTTTACGACCACAATCGTAAAGTTGAATATGAAGTCGATAATGTGAATTTATGTTATAAATTCACATTATTGTACAATGTACATATAGCCTACTCAAATTACGACCAAATCGTGTTACGACCGGTCTGTCGGAACCGATTGTGGTCGTAAGTCGAGAACTAGCTGTATAATTTAAGTCTATCAAAATTTTTTACATTTTATAATTAAAAAATATTAAACTCAGAGAAAGAGAGAAAAATGAAACAAGATATTCAATAAATTTTATTTATTCATAAACCAGTGAAATTATAAAAAAACTTAATCTACTGCATAGTACTAGTTAAAATCAACAAAGATATTACTAAACTTTAGTTCTTTGTATATATCATAGATCTGAATGAATAAATTATTAATTCACATTATCAGTCTCAGGAATTATAATTCATAATATTTTATTATGTTGCTGTTGTTATAATATAATTTAGTGATGATCTAATTTTTAATTTACTATTAATTCATTTTTAACTAATTTTAAATTTCTAATTTTTGTTAATCTATTTTTAAATTATACTTATAACTTTCAAAATTTGTTTATAGAGTATTATTTATATTAGAAATTTAATATTTTACATTGTTATAAAATTATGTGCATAAGATTTCTCTGAGTTTACTTTTGTTAGTTCTTAGCAGATCATATAAAGTTATGATAATGTTGTCATTTTTATATTATATCTTTATTATGTTATCATAATTTTTCTATTTATCCAATATCTTGTCACTATGAAAAACTATTCTTATTATAAAGTCAAATTCTTGCATTATTTGCTTACATAAAATTATCAAGTCAAAAGATTACTAAATTTAATGTGAATTGATTACATTTTTACTGATGATTCATGCAAGCATGAAATATTATAATAGTAATTAAATTTTGTGCTTCTGTAATCATTAGTTAAATTGTATAAGTTACAAACAGTTCTTAAAAATTTCAAGTTCTGCTATTCATAAAGAAATTGTATTATAACACTGAAATATGATAAAAATATAAAATATAACAGAACATAATGAAAAACTTATTTATTCTAATTTGTACATGCTTAAAGAGAAAAAGTTATATTTTATTTATATTTTTATTTTAATGAGTTTTACGATCCTGCAACTGTTTAAATTTTAGTCATACATCACATTTTTTTAGTTATAGAAAAAGGTTTATTTGTAAACCATCCAACAGAAACAGCCTACATCACATGCTTATCAAGAATAAAAGATTTACAATTGTTAGAAGTGGCTGAGGAGAGCCATAGAATGGCAAAAACATTTCTGCATGATATTATTAGTATCTATATCTATTTACTAATAAAAAATTATTGTATTCCCACTTAAAGTGCTTATTGAATTACTTGTGTTACAAACAGTTTTGAAAAGAACTGATTGCCTATTTTTCAAATGCCTTTATTTTGGAATAATTAAAAATACATTGTTAAAATATACTGAATATTATAAAAAAAAATCTATCAAATATTTCTATAATTACTATAAGAAACCTAAAAATTTATCATTTTTAAATGAATAAAGCTTTATATTTAATTAATCTTATTTCAAATTCAACTTTAATTCATGATCACTCTATTAAATGTCATAAAAACAGTTAAAGAATTCAAAAGCTATCTGGGAATTAGATAGAAACTTCTCAAATTCGAACAGTTGCTAATATATATAGTAAAATCTTAATTTATTATTATTCTTTTATTCATTATCTAATTTATTAATCATCATTTTCTGACATTTTTTATTTCAAAGTTAGAATATAGAGGAAGCTCTAAAATTTACATTTATTAAAACAGTATAATAACTTATAATTGAAACAAATAAATTAAATAAATGTATTATATTTATCAGATAGTACCATAGATGGAACAGCTATACACCTGTAAGGGAGCAGAAGAGGATTGTGAAGAGTTCTAAAATAAATTGGAAAATGCGATAGTATCTGCTCTGCAAAATGATATTATTGACAAGGAAGTGTAAAGCTAATAACAAATTCTGACATTAAAGCACTATCAGTTGTTGAAAATTGTAAGTCTGACTTTGAAAAAATAATATATAAGTTTAGTAAAAATATTCAAGCTAACAAAACAGTCATAAATTAATTGAATTACATTGATACCTGAAAAAAAATGTGATTCTAATAACCTATGGGAAACAGACTAATGAGAAAAAGATGTAGTGTATCAAACTTCATTTAAAATAGTGGTATTTTGTATAAACAAAACACCACTATTTTAAATGAAGTTATATATATATATATATCTTTAGATGAAGGTTTATATCTTTTAATGTTTCTTACATAAATATTAGTAAAAATAAAGTAGTAATAAATAAATTCAAAATAAAATTATGTATTTTAATAAAATTGGTGTACATTTTAATTCTATTTATTAAGATTTCATTTTAAAGTATTTTAGAATTCATCATAGAAAAAATTTATTAATTTGCTGAAATTAAGAAAACTTTCATGAAATTAAAACAGCATTACAATGATAATCATACTGGGATTCTAGTTAATCTATTTTGAAGATCAATAGGCAGATCAATACATACATATAAAGTTAACTTCTACAATCTTATAAAATTATGAAAAATGCAAACAGCATAAGCAGATATTTCTGTAAATGAACAACTATAATATCTGACAAAATAACAGATTTCCATGACCAGACTGAACAGGATTAACATATTTAAAAATCCTGGATGAGGCAGCATAAATAGGAATAATATCTTTCATATATAGGATATCATTCCCATTTATTTTACTTATGATATTATATTAGAATAGGAATATCTTTTATGCAATCTGGTCAAATGATCTTATTATACTATTTATAGTCTTTGCTGAAAATTTTTATTCTTTTTTTTCTGAAATAATCTATATAATGTTGCAAGCAACAAAATTATATTCATAAAACATTAACAAAAATATGATAGTAAGAATTTTATTAAAGCGAAGAGCATATATTCAAGGAGAGTTTACAAGTAAGAGTGGTTAATAGAAAATGATGCAGACCATTTATTGATGGCTTTGGATCATCTATTTAAACATTTACCACTTTTAAGACTTTTAGGCAATTATTTGTTTATTATACTAATAAAACGTTTCAGAGTTACTATTTTATCAATTGGTACTATTGTATAATATGTGCAGTTTTGTCTTACCTGCCTAATTATGTTTAAATTTATGTTCAATGTATGTGGTGATGTCCAGATTTGTAATATTTACAAGATTTTTCTATGAACTTTGTTAAAAGGATATTCATTTCTTCTTCTTTTCTTTCATTTATCAGATTTTTCCTAGCCATAGCTGTGCTTGGTTTTTAAGTCATTTCACAGCTTAGAGTAGTTTTGGATTGAAATGGGTAAAATCCAAAACTACTCTATTATAGTATATCTGATTCTAAAAGTTTGTGCTATCTTTAGTTTTAATCTGTAAATCAGAAATATTATTTATCATGTTTTTCAATTTTAAATTTAATTTAAAGTGATCCTTTCAAGTTTTACTGTTCTATACAGGTAGTCCTCGACTTACAATCATTCAATTTATGATATTCCGATCTTACAATGGCCCTTACAATATTCCAAACTTGGCTATTTTCATAGGATATTAGCTAGAAATACTTTTTTGTTTTATTAAAAATGTAGTAAAGCAATCGCTTATCACCTTACGGATCCAGTTCAGATGATTTTATACTTTGAAGCCCAGGCTCAATTCTGGATTATTTTATAACTGAGAACTGAATATCAAATCCAAATGATTATACCATTTTAAAGGATTCAATATTACATTGTATTTTACTGCTAAAATTATTAATATTATGGATAATTTTTTGACTTATGATGGGGGTTATCAAAACATAATCCTGTCATAAGTTGAGGACACATGTATATATAAATTATTGTTCTGTAATAAGAGAAGTGTATTGCATTTTAATATTCAATATGATTATTACATAAAATTATGCGAAATTGAATTTTAACATAATTTTACATTATTATGAAGCTAAAAAAATTTGTTTTGTATTTGATAAATGTAAAATTTAATTTATACAAAATATATTATTTAACTAACTTTAATTATTGATAAATATTACAAATTATAATAATATACATATTTTATACCCTAATCTGCCATTCAACGAGATCTGTACCAGTTATCATTTCAGTTACAGGATGTTCCACTTGTAACCTCGTATTCATTTCCATAAAATAAAAATTATGATTTTCATCCATTATAAATTCAACTGTACCTAAGAAATAAAAAATATATGTAAATAATATATTTTTAAAATAATTACTACAATTTAAATATTACCTGCTCCAACATAATTAACTGCTTTAGCAGCTTGAACTGCTGCTTCTCCAAGTCTTTGTCTTACTTCTTCTACTATTCCTGGCTAACATATATACACATATCTTAGAAAACTTTTTATTTTAATATTTTAAATCTGTTCATGAATCAGCTCAACCAAAATAAATTTCATCAATAGATGATAAATGAGCTTTGATTCACTATCAAATTTATTAATATGAATAATACTATATAAGTAAATATTCACTTATTCCATTAAAGCATACAAATTTATTTTTAGTAATATTTTTAGATAAAATTGTCCTTCATTTACATTGCAAATTTGAAATATGTATTATTACAAATGAATTGAACATAATAAAAATTTAAAAAGTTCATATTTTAAAGCTTGATTATGTAAGACATAAATTCTTACAAACTGCAATTTTATACTAAAATCCAACATCCAATAACAGCACTATTGCAGTAAAATAACAACT